>LR990638.1:9495466-9690466 GCA_905147815.2 Phalera bucephala
ACTCAGCGTGATGACTTTTGAGATAATAAGATATGGTAATGAATTCGGTTCGATTGAATTTAATAAATTGACGTATTCGGGGAGAAAAGTAACACAATTTTCGTTCATTTTGTTTCGATTCATCACATTAGCGACAGCGAGCAGCGGGTTCGTAATGTAATGTTGAGCTGCTGTTTGGAATATGGTGCACGTTTCTGTAAGATAGCTTACATTGTCTTGTTGCAGCCACCATTTCTGTATCTCATCATGATATGACAAAAAGATAGCGTCAGATTTAATTTGGAAACTACTTCTTTCTGTTGCGACCTGCAGTCCAGCAATATCTCTCTTTAAGCTGTCTTCCACTTCGCTTTCGCTCGCTTGGTTGGTGTAAAATATCATGTTGCTAATAAAATCGAGAACCAGGTTTTTGTCGTGGTCATTACAGTCGAAACTAAGTTTCGGGAAGTTGTCCACGTTTACATCAAATCTAAACTTATTTAATTCATTAACGTTACTATGAATTTTTGTTAAAAGTGTTTTAGCATGGCCGTTTAGTTCGTCACCATTATTGAACATTAGCAGTTTGGTTTTTTTATCCAAAACCAACAAATTACCAACACTGCTGGCTATACCCCCGTTCGCTTTAATTATCCCTTTATCAGGGAAACTCCCGTCTATATCCACAACGTTGTATTTTTCATCATAAACATAGGTCTCGTTCGAGTCTTTCAATAATTCTACGATTTTCGTTGCTAACTCACTGTTCTGTTCACAACAGAAACGACTGTCCTGTTTCTCTACGTCATTGCCCATCAAAGTCAGGTCGCTGTTGCCAAACGCCGCGGGTAGCTTAAATTTGCCTGAGCAAAGTTTTGATTTTCCAGCTATTTCTGTCGCTTCTATGACAACAGACTGTGTCACGCTGATTTGGTCCAGCTGTTGTTTTAAATGTGGATCCTCATTCAGTTTTCCATTCACGAATTCCAATTTATTATTCTTGTAATGAATAACATGGCCGATCAGCTTGGTTATAGTATCAGTATTAGGGTCTAAAAATAGCGCTGACAAATGTATGTCGTTTTCTTCTTTGGTCAGCTTAATATGTTTGAGCACCTCCGAGATGAGACTCTCTTTCAACAAGAGTATATGTTTATCAGAAGTTTTAAAAATCTCATGACTTTCTGTGAAATAGCCCCAACGGTAGTCCTCATCTTGTATAATATCAGAAACCTGAAATACTTTTTGACTTAAAAGTACGTGGTACGTTTGTATAAGATCTTTATCCATTAAACCTTTATAATTTTCCCCATTGGTTGCCACTTCATTTGCAATGAGTGAGGCTAATTTTTTGATTTTCTCATGTAAGACAACGTCTTCAAATATTCTATAGTCAGCGTCGTAGGAGAGCCGCGCCACGTCTACACCTGTCCCGATTATTTTATCAATCGTACTAATGATTTTGTTGTCTTCATTTATTTCGATGTCAGATAATTTTTGTTCATTTTTCTTAAGGTTAAGTGCAGCGTTCGTGTAAAATACGAACACACATTCCACGTCGTCATACGCACCTCGAAAGAAGGCGTCGGTACTGTTCACGTTGAATTTATTTCTAATATTCAAATAACTATTGCAATATTTTTTCAAATCTGTTTTGGTGAATACAAAAGCTTTGTTCCTGTCTTCTTTATGTTTGGCCTGTAGAAAGACAGCAACAGGCTTAGCGTATTGGTTAATCTTAAATTTGAAACATACGTCGTTGAACTCTCCTAGTCCGTTCACGTTTGTGCCAATGTAAAACTGTTCAATATCTTTATTATGCAGCATTTTATACAGTATCATACTTGTTAATTTTGTCTTGTACAGTTGTCCTGACGCGCCTGATGTGCCGCGACGCTTTGGGTACACGAGACTCACCTCATGTGTTTTTGGTTGTGTATTTGAGGCACTCATGGTCTGTGATTTAACAAACACCGGACAAGAGCAGGCCAGCTGCTAGCTAGTGCGGCAATCGCGACGAGCAGCGGGAACACGACCACACCAGGCTGGCTGGAGCAAGCTCCGATGGGTAGGACCTTTAAACAGTTAATGGCATAACATTAAGTTGGTTCCGCCAGCATGAATCTAAGCGGTAAGATCTGGTGGAATAGATCTCTGATCGAAGTGGCCACAAAAGTGGTGACCAGTTGCGTGCATTGCATATAGGCAATTAAGGAGTGCTTACCTCAGTATAGTATATGATACTGACTGTAGGTATTTGTTAATAATTACTATACTTAAAAGTATGAAGATTAATATTATTTATTTGCATTTTTACGAGGCAGGTTCTGCCTAATATAGGCATATATGCAGTGTACGCCACTGTGGGTGCCATAATAGTGGGAGGCGAGTACACAGATTGGTATTAAGTTGGACAATAATATATTTTAGTGCGTAGGCAAGACTTGGCAAGATTACAATAGATACCATATTTATTTTTGCGTATGTGTTAATGATCCTGTTGGCCCAAGAGCCTTTGCAGCTCCACCGGACAATGCGAGCGTGTAATAACTACTCTCCAGCCAGAGCTACAGCAACAACTAACTGAAGGGCGCATCAGAAAGCTAAAGAGGAACCGCCTCGGCTTGAGCTATCGCTATGAAAGAGGGCGTAATACTAGGTGTCGCCGTGATGCTCGGGCAAGGGATTCTTCGACTCCTCCGGTGGGGTCAGTGTCTAATCCTGTAAATATCTTTATTCGTTTGAATACAGATATGTTAGGAGTTACAAAAAGTACATAGTAAGGTACAGCATGCTCTGCCATTAGTGGCGTACAAATTGAAATAAAATTATGTTTTACTGACGTTATAGACATTTAAGATTGGTGTTACAAGTGACCATCATAGAATGGCAAATTATATTGCGAAAAAGCGCCAGGTCCCTTGCGGGGTAGGCTCGTACAGACTAAATAACATCGATATTTTCATATATCGATATATTTTCCCCATCTTTAGTAGTAAGGTGCAACCGCACCAAATCCCCGATGTTCGCTTCAAAACACGAAAATGTTTTTTATAGACCACTCAATCATTGCGGGATCTCCCAGCAGTGGCCAGACTGAAACTATGGAGAGGACTCAGGTAGGTAGATGCAGGCAAAATCTGTGTACATTGGGATTCAGAGATCCAAATTTAACAGTCTGCTACTGTGGTGCAACCTCATAGACTATGTCGCACCTGCTGGTCTGCCCTTTACAGGGAAAGAGCTGAGCGCGGCCACAGACGGCGCGATCAAACTAGCCATCCATTTAGCAGGACAAATAGTCAAAGTCAACAATCATTTATTTGTTTAGACCAATATATAAGCACTTACAAACGTCAAAATTATTAATTTTTTTACATCTACCACCGGATCGGAACGCGGCCTCCACTGAGAAGATCCGGCAAGAGACCCAGCGGGCTAGTCTTTTAAGTTAATTTGTTTGGCCTTTCTGATAACATTTTTTTTTTTCAAAATTGTATTATACAGAATCGTTTAATTTTGCTGATGGGGGAGCTGCTCGACGGACGAATTAGCGCAGTGGTTAAGAGCTTAAGCCGCTCCGTCCACGGTGTCTAATAGTCGCGGGTTCGATTCCCGCACGGGACAAATCTTTGTGTGATCCACTATTATTTGTTCCGGTCTGGATATTTGTGTATGTGAATTTTCATGTTTGTAAACGCACCCATGACACAGGAACAAATCCAAGTGTGGGGCTAGGTTTAAAAAAAAAAAAAACTGTTTTATCGTCAAGATAATCCGAAACTTTGTAGTCTAGTTTTGATTACCTTTTTAAGTTTATTGATGTTTCGAAATATGAACCATTGACACGAAAAGAAGAATATAAGGTGCAATAACAATAAAACAGCTATTTATAGAGACCAGTTATTCGCAGTTTTATCCTTAATGATGGTTCGTTCGTTCGGGGTTAATGTGGTTTAATCGCCAAAACTACAAGCTTCTATTTAACTCGCACTATTTCTTAATTTTTTCAGGTCAAATCTTAAAAACCGAATTAGAGCCACTTCATCATATTCTGCGGAGTTGCGGATGTTGAAATATTTCCCTGGAAGTAAGAAAATTTTACACCAACGCCCCTATGTCATAGCACTATAGTACAGATCGGCCAATCCTATTCATTGCAGATAATACTAACGATAGCATCGATAGATTATCGATAGTTCCACACATCTCTCACCTTTCGTTTTGCAACTTGTACACTGAAGCGCTGTAAGCGTTTTTCACAAAGATGTACATAACTGTTTGTTAAATTCCAGCGCTTTACTAACATGCGATGAAAAAGCGTTCTTGCGGCCGTGTGGTAATGCTCGGGGAATACCCGTTTCGTTTCGTTCGTTATCATTAAATATTTAACGTCTTTATTTGTTATGCAGGCCGATGACCTGGTAAAGGTCGCAGGTAAGAGCTGTTAACAGCATAAAGCTGATGGCTGTAAATCGGTACTATAACTAACATAATAATTCGATATAGGTACCTATCTATATTATCAAGCCAGATTCCTATCGGGGTTGACAGAATACAGATTCCTAGCATGTTCTTTCCTTTGAGACCTCTTTGGCTCCCTCCACTCTTAAAGTTCGTCTCATACACGCTCGGCGGTACCGGAGACTTTTGATTTGGCCTTCAGATAAGACACGGCCTATTTGGTTATTGTAAAATAGTCTAGATCTTCCCCGGTACCTACATCCTTCCAGTTTAGCATTGTGTGTGTGTGAGTGATGTACGCTGTTGGCCGCGAGGCCTTTACAGCTTCACCGGACTTAAGGGCGAGCGTGCAACCAATACGCTCGAGCCAGAAGGGCAAGGGGCACATACGGGGCGACATACTCGAGGGCGCCTTGAAGAGGCGCCCTCGGTTGGGACAGTCGCTGTGGGGGGACGGGGTGCACTACTAAGTGCACCGGTCAACCGCTGGCTATGGGAGGGGATCTACGACTACGTCGTCGTCGCCCGTATTCTGAGCGGAAGGAATGGATGACAAAGCATCGGGGGGATCGGAGAGGATATGTCGCGGCCGGCGGTGGCGGCAGGGGTCGGCTACGATTAACGGATTCGCATGGGTAGATGCGTTCGCGAAGTGTCGTGTTGTCGCCTTTTTAATATAGGCGCGAATAGGTTCGAGACCTAGATCGGAGTGGAGATCGACATTCCGTACGAACCAGGGGGCGTTTAGCATTGTATATTTGCTTTTGCCATTCATTTTCCCAAATTCTTTCTATATTCCCGAACCAATGGACTATACCCTTTCTCATCTTTACACCGGTACTATCTTTTATACCAACACGCTTTCTTACTACACCGTTGTGAATACGATCGATCAGCTTGACTTTTCAATCATTCGAACCCTCTAATCGTAGCCGCAGCTGACTACGCACCTGACTGCCTTCCTATCAGCCACTATCGCCGTCTCTGGCATATTCTTACCGACCCTCTCAATGCCCTTACTTCCCTTCTTTCGGATACAGGTACCGCACACAGGATCAGACACCGACCTCGCCGGCGAGGTCGAAAAATCCTTTGCCTTCCGGCCGATGGAGAGCTCCACGTCGAAACACTTAGAATACGCCCTCCCCCATAGCGACTGCTAAAGCCAAAGCCGTTCCTCCATGAGGCGCTCTTGAGCTAGTTGCCCTTGCCCTTTTGGCTGGAGTGTAATGGACGCACGCTCGCCTATTTGTCTGGTGAAACTGTAAATGCCTCACGGCCAACAGCATAGATCATTCACACACACACACACACACAGCTCGCATTTCGACAGCATTCCTGATTTCAATCTGTTATTTGTTTAGGTATAGTACATAGATTTACTTACGATAGCAGTCTATTTCGGTTCCAGCGGTTGCCGACTCATGAGAAGAGTCATGGAATGTTTTTGCTGTTATTTCAACACGATTTCAATCCAAAGTTATCAGATAACAACACTTTTCAATTGTCAGTACGACTGTTTTTATTTAAGTTTCAAGAATGTAAACAGTAAGAATGATACGATACACCACATTGTAGAAGGCAAATGAATAAATATGACACGGTTTGATCCGGTTGTGACAATATAAGTGATTAATTCTTCTATAGTAGTTTAACACATAGTGCTTTTAAAAAGTCGAACTTATATAGAGATTGTCAACTAAACTTTGAGCGTGTGTCACGAACGTACACTTCGTGTGAGAGCTGGAGTGTGAATGGCAAAGAGTATATATTATAAATAAATACTACTACGAACGGCGCGAGGCGTGATGCGTGCGCCGCTGACGTCACACCCGCGCCGCGTCAGATAAGCCTAGGTTCGCACGGGCGGTTTTTCAACGCGCATTAGTAAAGCGCTAAATTGAAATATATGGCTAATAATAAATTTTTTCAAGCGCGATAAAGCGCTTCAGAGCTGTGGGTTGAAAAGCGTCCATGCGAACAGTGTAAGGAGGGGACGCTAGAGTTGTATAGAGAAGCACGATTCATACCTTCCTATCCTAACTCTTAATCGGACAATGTGTAGAAAAAACGTCCTAACTTTATTACTATTATTTACAATCAGTCATCCTGTCTAAGCCCGAAGTTGGAAAGTGTTAGAGAGAGAACGCTTCCGAAATAGGATGTCCTACAAAAAAGTTAGGAAAGGAAACTGTGGATCGTGCTATACTATAGTAACCTCGATAAATAGTAAGCAAGGATATTAATAGCACTATAGATAGTGTCGATAGTACAGAACGGGTAATACTATTGATTGCAGATAATGTATTTGGATAATTCTAATGACTAATACTGCCTCGTTGGTCTAGTGGCCAAGCGCATCGCTTGGTGATCACGAGGTCCTGAGTTCAAATCCAAGGTCGGACAAGTGAAGTTTTTATAGCGAAAACTTCCCAGTATGAGTCTGGTAGTCTGGTATTACGCCGGGTATATGGCAATAGGCTCGCCCCCTATTACATAGGACGTCATATCGTCGGCGAAAAATAGGTGTACACCTCTGTCACCCCCGCTTGGGGAATATAGGCGAGACGGTGTTCATTTTTGTTTTAATTCTATTGACCACCACCATACGTCGCGACTCTCAGTCACGACTGTAAGTCGCGTCCATTTTATGTGTGTGAATAATTTACGCTGTCAGCCGCGAGGCATTTACAGCTTCAACGGACAAGAGGGCGAGCGTGCAACCACTACGCTTCAGTCAGAGAGGCAAGGGGGCAACTAGCTCAAAGGCGCCTCAAAGTGGAACGGCCTCAGTTTGGGTTGCGGCTATGGGGGAGGGCGTATACTAAGTGTCTCGCCGTGCTGCTCTGCGCCGGAGGGCAAGAGATTCTTCGAGCTCGTCGGCGAGGTCGGTGTCTGATCCTGTGTGCGGTATCTGAATCCGATAGAAGGGAAGTATAGCCATCACGAGGATCGGTGAGAACTTGCCGCGGACGGCGGTAGCGGCTGATAGGAAGGGAGCCGATCAGCACCTGCAGTAGTTTTTGTATGAACATGTTTATAACAAGGCGTCCTGCGTTCTCCACGCACGATCTGTGCGGCGTCTCCACGCGCGATCTGTGCGGCGTCTCCACGCGCGATCTGTGCGGCGTCTCCACGCGCGATCATAGGGAGATAGTATTACGTAGAGAATACGTGATGGGGTTATTTCCTCGTGAGCACAGCAACTGCAGAACGTTGGGTGCAGTGATGGAATAAGTAGACACGCTGAATCCAGATGTTCTTTATTCGCTGATCCAGCCAAGAAGGGCACAAAATATCCGTTACTCGTAATTTATACCATTTTAAAATCAGTGTTGCCAACATTTATATTACAAATTAAACAAACGAAAATCGAAATATATAATCGATTATTAATTATGGTGCAAAATAAATCAATTAATGTAATCGAAATGAGAATCATTATAAGCTATTATGCATTCCGTCCTGCTGATCCTTGTGGTTGTAACAATAGCTACTGATAGTCACGCGGACGCCATCGTGCAAGCAGATTGGACGCGATGGTTTGATCGTACCCTAACAGAACAACTGGAATAAATATTTCAATGAGTTTTGGCGGGAAATCGAAGAGAGATGTTGTCAATTTGTTTTAGTTTCCAAAACTTGTGTTATTTCGAATTATAATGTGTAATGTTGGTGGAATATTAACCATTATGTATTCCTATATGTGCATGAGCGAAGGTTATTGTAACAAAGTGATAAAACGTGCCTTTTCGATTTCCCTCAAAACGGCCGTCGCAATTGGTATGTAAAGTATCCATCACTTTACTATCCAGGGTGGGGCACTTCATCAACTTCATTATCATCTTTGTCATCAAGTTCATTGGGGAGTTGAATTAATTTAGAAATGAATATTCGTAAACTTTGTAAAATGGCATAATGTGAACGCAATTGCCACAAAAAAAAAATACAAATTATACTAATATTATAAAGAGGTAAAGTTTGTAAGGTTGGATATACGGGTTCGCGTTTGGTCCTACTAATCCGATTTTGATGATTCTTTCACCATTGAAAGCTACCTTATCGAGAAGTAATATAGGCTATAAAAGCTGTAACATAATAAACGCAAGACCTGAAAGTAGTTCGTTCTAAATCGGTAACTGAATTGATTTCAATAATTTTTAATGTATTTTAATTTTTTTTAAATTTGCAAAAAATGCTTTTACTCCTTCAGTGCGCTATAAAAAACTAAATTTATTCTTGATTCATAGCAATAAGAAGATTTCAAATGCATTACTAAAACGTATTTCTCAAAACGCACACATATACAAGTTTCATTGTTAATTGGGGTATAAAAGTGCTTAAAAAAAGTGTAAAAACCTTTGAATTAGGAAATTTGGTTTTCGTTTTGAATTTAAGAAGCAATTCTCTAATCGGGGTGTCTGAGGTCATGCGTTTTTTATGTTACACCTTGTATAACATATGTGGCGCTGTTGTCGACCGGGTACTTAGTCGCGGGAAACTGTTAATTAAATATAAGTTGCTTTAATGAGTTGACTCGTTGGCCCAGTGGCTAATAATGTGCTTTGCTATCACGAGGTTGGGTTCAAATCCTAGGTTGCACAAATATAGTTTTTATATCGAAAAATTCCTAGTATCAGTCCGGAGTCTGGAATTGTGTCCGGTATATGGGAAAGCAGTGATAGCCTAGTGGTTAGATCGTTAGACTGCAAAGGCAAAGGTCTCGGGTTCAAACCCAGGCACGCACCTCTGTCTTTTCGAAAGCATGTGAGTATTAAAAAAAAAAAATTAATTATCACTTGCTTTAACGGTGAAGGAAAACATCGTTAGGAAACCTGCATGCCTAAGAGTTTCTCGAAGGTGTGTGAAGTTCACCAACCCACACTGGCCCAGCGTGGTGGACTATGGCCTAAACCCTCTCAGTTTGAGAGGAGGCCCGTGCCCAACAGTGGGACAGTTTCTTAACAGGGCTAATGTTAAATATGGGAATAAGCTCACCCCCTATGATATACAGGATCACACTAACCTCGCCGGCGAGCTCGAAGAATCCCTAGCCCGCCGGCCGGTGCAGAGCACCACGGCGAGGCACCTAGTATACGCCCTCCCCCATAGCGACTGCCCAAGCCGAGGCCGTTCCTCCTTGAGGCGCCCGCCAGCTAGTTACCCCTTGCCCTTCTGGCTCGAGCGTAGTGGTTGCACGCTCGCCCTTTTGTCCGGTAAAGCTGTAAAGGCCCCGCGGCCAACAGCGTAGAACATTCACACACACACAAAGTGCTGATCGCCACCGTGCACGCCATTGCGAACGCGGTTGGACGCGTTGGATTGGCCATACCTTTATTTTTACACTCTATTGGTATTGCATTGTTCATATTACTGATATTTTTATATGTTCAATTTGATCCACTCCGATCTCGGTCTCGAATCTATTCGCGCCTATATTAAAGAGGCGACAACTCGATACTTCGCGAACGCATCTTCCCATGCGAATCCGCTAATCGTAGCCGCCGCCGACTACGAACCCAACCCCTGCTGCTACCGCCGGCCGCGACATGTTCTCACCAATCCCCCCGATGCTTTGACATCGCTTCTTTCCGTTCCGGATAAGGACGATGACGACGACGAAGTCGTAGATCCCTAGCCTAGCCCGCCGACCGGCGCACTTAGTACACCCCCTTCGCCTGTAGCGACTGTCCAAACCGAGGCGTTCCTCTTGAGGCGCCCTCGTGTATGTCGCCTCTTTGCCCTTCTGGCGCGAGCGTAGTGGTTGCACGCTCGCTCCGGTGAAGCTGTAAAGGCCTCAAGGCCAACAGCGTATATCACTCAAACACACACACACGTTCAATTTGAGAAAGAAACTAACATGTTAATTATTAATTTTGTAAGGCAGAGAAATAGACAATAAAACTTGAAAAACATAGTATCATACAGTAAAGAAAAAGGCATATGGTATAAAACCATTCAATGTGAGCCCCCGCGGGTCCCATGGTTTATTGGTAAAATAAGCAGAATATGCGTTGTTATGGCACATAGATTACGTTCTGGTCACTTTCCATCTAGAAAGTTTGGATATCTGATAAAAAAAGTCTAATCGCCTGATTGCGAAGTATGTGGTAAAATCGAAGATGTCCAACACTTGCTGATGGAATGTGAAAAGAACCAGCGGGAAAGAGAAGTAGTGATGCAGAAACTACAAGTTAATAAATACGACGTAGGAGCTTTTATAAGGGGTTTGTCTAAACCTATATTCAATGCAGCAAAATATCTTTATGATATGGTACGATACGCAGCATTACCTCTTTCTCCATCACAATAACTTTAGTTTATTGTGTAATAGTGTTATATATATTAGATTAAGGTATGATGGGGCTGACATGCCTTGTAGGGTATGTAAGGTTTATTTAAAAAAAGGAGTACAAGGTTTTATTTTTAACTTAATTCGGTATCAAATCTATTATTGTTATTAAAATATTTTATCATACTTTTACGAAAATACATACGAGAATTATAATGTTTGTACTGGCAACACCGGTGAGAAGCGAGGCCGGTGTGTCGGGAAATTGGATATCGGCGCAAAACGGTCGTGCTGCAGAGCTCGAGTGAATAAGTTTTGCAATATTAATAAGTTTTGGAAGGCTACCGGTTATTTTCTTTTCTGCTGGATATATAGTTAATAAGTTTTGAACACCAATAAGTTTTGAAAGGCTTCCTGGTTATTTCTGAGATATCCTATAAGTAAAAACCTCTAAAGAAATAAGATAAAAAAATAGCATCATACATTTAGTTATTACTAGTTTCTGCCAGCGACTTCGTCCGCGTTGACTTTAGACAGGAACCTAACATTTTTCAGGGATAAAAAGTATTATATGTGTTAATCCACGTAATAAACTATCTATGTGCCAAATTTCAACCAAATAATTTCAGTCGTTTTTGCGTGATTGAGTAACGATCGTCCAAACGTCCAAACTAGTAGGATGTACTAGGAGATAACCTATGTCAAACAAAAAAAGTGCGCATATGAAGGCATATTTTTGAAATAAAACTCAGCGCTCGAAGGGGTCGCGTAGCGGCCTGCACCAGACACAAAGGAAACTAGAGTGTATGCACTCCAACTTTTGCTAAAAAATACTTGTAAAACAATAACAAAAAATAAGTTTAAATAATATTTATAGGTGTTTAGAACTGAGGTTGTGCAGCTGACAGCTGCTTGGTGCTCGAATATCGATACTCGCACGCACACACCCATACAACCGTATATAATAGACAGAGACAGAAAGAAAGAGAAAGAGAGGGAAGTTCGCCTGGACGGGGCATAACGGTTTTTCCTGGTGTGACGATTTACGTCAGTTCGCTCTACTGTAGGACGCGTAAAAGAACTTCGTTCCAAAAAATTTACTTAGGTGTCTTCTCTAGTAGTCCAGAGAAGATACCTCAAGTGAAATTCCATAATCATATTAATATTATCCTCGAATAACGGAGCACACGAATTTATATAATAATAATTAATTTATTGAAGGCCTCTAGGCGGAGTTATTAGTAATAACAATTTTCCTATTCTAGTGTTAGTATTTATACAGTTCAACTTTATAGTTTAGGCGAACGTACATTGCACAACACGGTTCTTATTTGCTATGATCAAACGCGGCGAGTTACGAAATCCTAGTGAAATGATCATGTCATGGTATTCTGAACACCACTGGAATACCATTAAACTATCATTTCACTAAAACATAAAGTGCTTAATTAGATTCTTAGCTTAATATTATACATAAGTTGAAACTTCCTATTCAAAGTGCAAAGGTAAATGCAACAATTATTTATTTGTTTAGGCCAAAATAATTAGAATCAGAATCAGAATATTTTTTATTCATGTAAACCATTACAGTATTTCTGAATCGTCAGAAAAGTAACAAAGACTCTACCGCCACTTCGGAATGTCATTCCTGTGGAGAAGAAGGGCAAGAAAGTCCACGGTTACTCTTTTAAAATAAAAAATAACAAACTTTTTCATCTACATTCTGTTGTGGGGTATGGGAGAACAATGTAGGTTGGTCATCAGGTGAGTCTAAGTTAAAAAAGGGAATAAAACTATTTATGAGAATGGCTGCATCGTTCTATCATTTACAAAAAAAAGGTCACAAAAAAATGACATTATATTAAATTAATAAAAGTAAAAGAGGGAATGTTAACTAACAACAGTTGAATAGGTTATCATGACTCAAGTGGAGCTGAAATAGCATCTATCCAAGCATTTTTATCTTTTAAATAATCTTTTATAAGCTTGTTTACAAAGTGTTCGTTTTACACAAGCTTTGAACTTATTTTCACTAAGTTTAGTGACATCAATTGGAATTTTGTTATAAAATCTAACACAGTACCCCATGAAAGACGTGTGAATTTTAGACAGACGAAACTGCGGCAGACGAAATTACATTTTAATAAACGTTAACTTAATTTATTTGACCTTTTTTTTTTTCGAAATTGTATTATACAGCATTGTTTAATTTTGCTGATTGAGGAGCTGCTCAGACCCGATCTGTTTTATCGTCAAGATAATCCGAAATTTTGTAATACCCTTTCTTACACAGTCCAGTTTTGAATGCCTTTTTAAACTTATTGATAGGCATGTTTCGGGTATCTATGAGTAATTTGTTAAAGAAGCGTATACATTGCCCTATGAAAGAATTACCAATTCTGTGGAGATGAGTAGAATGTACAATAAGATCATCTTTGTTCCGTGTATAAATATGATGAATATCGCTATATTTTTCAAAGTAACTGATATTATTTTTAACATATAGAAGATTTTCATATATAAATTGTGAGGTAACAGTTAGAATCCTGTTTATTTCTCTACATTTTTCCTTAAGGGAAGCAATTCTTTGTCCATAGAATTCTTAATAATAAGACCTTCCATGAACAGTAGTAGAGAAAAGTAAAAAAAGTCTAGATCTAGATAGATAGAGAGAACATCGCGCGCCCGGAAACGGCATATATTATATCTACCTCAAACACATTTTGACAGCGACTAAAGAATTTAAAAAAAATCACACTCAGGCATCACGCACAGATAGTGCGTAACTGAAACCGCTTTTAGCCGCCATTATAGTTAGCAGTGCTCCGTCAAACCAAGTCTTAGGCCAGTATTACAGAACGGAAATCAGTCGTGAATCAAGTTTTAAAATTAACATTTTAGTAGAAAAACAGTTTTTAAAACTAGAGACCCGACCGACTTTCGGTCTGTAATACGGGTCTTAGTCTAAGAATAAGCCACACGAAGCCGTATAGAGGCGTTAACTTGTCACAAAATACAGTGCCTTAAGATGGTATGAATGTCTCCCAAAACTTGTAACTCTACATATAAGGTTCAATACAATTAATCAGAAAATATGTTTAAAGCAATTACGAGAGTGTACGTATGTTTCTATTTCTTTCAAAGTGTGCATGTATGGCATAGCGGCCACAGTGGTTTAAGGGTTTGGTCAAATAGCCGAAGGAGCGCTCGGGAAGCGCTCGGTCGACGCTCGGCAGCGCGACGCCCACGTCACAATTCGGGAGGGACGACGTGCCGGCCGGGTCCACGCTCGCGTATTGTTGTCTCGCTCCCCCCGTGCTTCGTTGGTAATCGCGTCGAGTGCGACGGCAGTGGGTCGTGATGTTTGCCGTCGCGAGCGGGGCTGCGCTGTGCGGCGTCACCCGTACATTTTAGTACATTACAACTCCCCAAGCCGCGCCACCGTCGCGCCGCGCGGGGCTGCGCTGTGTGACGTCTCCCATACATTTCAGTACATTACAAGTCCCCAAGCCGCGCCACCGTCGCGCTCCCGTCGCGCTGCGTCGGCTATGTGGCGAAACCTTAAAACAAAATCTTGCGCTATTTCACTTCTATTGTTTGGTTATTACGATTTCTGACTTTGTCATTTTTAAATTTCCCATATATATACACGGCGTAATTTCAGTCGTCCTTAAGCCCAGCTAATGTATTCAATACCTACTATTTACTGGTAATAAATCTATCTATCTTTATCATGTAGACAGAGTACAGATTACCAAGAGGTTCTTACACACCTCTCTGGCTTCCTCCACTCTTATAGTTCGCCTCATACAGACTCGCTGGTTACGAAGACTCTGGACTTGTCCTTCACTGATAATAAAAACAATAACACTGTAATATGTCACATCTACTTACCGACCTATCTGAATATCATAGCTAAGGTGAAAATCTGAAATACTGAAGGAATCTACTGGCCAGCTGACGATCCGCACTGCCCCTCTATGACATTTTGCGCTTAGTATAGGTGTTCTTAATGCACTAAATTAGTATTAATTTAGATATGTTACTTATTGAAGTGTTCTTTTTTTAGTACCAGTGAAAAGTAGGCATTGGAAACATCACCTGGGCTTTCGCTTCAGGACAGCTAAAATTACACCAAGTATGGGTAACATTCTTCTTCTTCTTCTTCAGCCGAAAGATGTCCACTTCAGGACAAAGGCCTCCCC
The DNA here is from genome assembly GCA_905147815.2 of Phalera bucephala. NCBI lineage: Eukaryota > Metazoa > Arthropoda > Insecta > Lepidoptera > Notodontidae > Phalera > Phalera bucephala. The sequence goes on from LR990638.1 coordinate 9,510,407, forward strand.
TAAAGACCGCCACAACGACCGGCTTTGTGCTGTACGCATCCAACTTCTACCCGCGACCTTCACCAGGTCATCGGTCCATCTTGTAGGGGGCCTACCCACTCCACGTCTTCCGGTACGTGGTCGCCATTCGAGAACCTTTCTGCCCCAACGGCCGTCAGTTCTACGAGCGATGTGCCCCGCCCACTGCCACTTAAGTTTAGCAATTCTGAGTGCTATGTCAGTGACTTTCGTCCTCCTGCGGATCTCCTCGTTTCTGATTCGATCCCGCAGGGTAACTCCGAGCATAGCTCTCTCCATCGCCCTTTGGGTGACCTTGAGCCTTCTTATGAGGCCCATCGTAAGCGACCATGTCTCAGTGCCGTAAGTCATCACTGGCAACACACACTGGTCAAAGACTTTTGTCTTGAGACACTGCGGAATTTTGGACGAGAAGATGTTACGTAGCTTCCCGAACGCCGCCCAACCGAGCTGGATTCGACGATTGACCTCTTTCTTGGGTAACATTAAGGTCTGATATTTGTAAATACCTATTTTGAGAAGTCACAATGTAGGTTCCTCCTGTATTAGTGTTAAAATTCATTGATCTGATATCTGATTTACCTTTTCTACAAGACTTCCTTTACCAGTTATAACTAATTACCGTCATTATCCAAAAATGAATAATTGTTCCGAGTTCACAGTGAGGTACACACCGACAATGATTTTTTGGCCCGCGGAAAAACCGAAACTAACGCTGTCATCACGTGAAAGTGCAGAGTTGCCGTTCGCTATGAAATTCACCAAAGTTCTTTATTCAATTGGAAACCGTGCCAGGGCCCACCTGTTGAAATACCTTCTTGGAAGTAGGAAAACTTTACTCTTAGGGTTACCATAACCCTAATTTCAAACCAACGCCCCCCTGTCAAGGTCATTCATGAGCTCAAAGATCCTTGTCGCACAGTATAACAGATTCCTGCGCACTATTGTGGCTACAATTCACTCGTCATATTCATCGAGTTGTAAACTGGGTTCAATACACATCATAATGTATTTACAGGTATCGCGTACATCCATCTGCCCGCGTCGCATATATCTGTATAATTTTTTTACAATTTCCTCATTAGTACCCCTGCAATCGACATCGTGTGATCCGAACAACCTGCGCACTTTAGTTTCGTCTACATGCCTCACTCTATCGAGTATAATTTTGATCGCTTTAGTCATGCGAAACCACGCAGCCACGAACATAATACTGGACTCCGAAATCTTATCAACCACATCGTCTATGTTATCCTCACAAATAAAATCTAATGCTGTTATAAATAAGGGCGTAAAATTATGAAAGTTCCATTTTGTTGGATATGTCACTTTGAGCAGTGGACCCAACGGCTTGTATATTGAATCCTTCCATGGGTTTTGATTTATTAGTATATCAAATATTATTCTTCTATTATTATCTTTATAAAGAACCTCTCTAAATTCATTATCTACAGCCAATTTGGTGTCGAACATGTACATGACGTGATGGCCGGTCATAATCATATCGTGAATTATAAACTCCCACAGCGACTTCAAAGGCAGACTCGTCGTTGCGTTATCGTCTGAGAGTTCGATCAACATATCGGAAATGTACTCCACTGCAAAGTACTCGGCGAACGTCCTATGCACAAATGTAGGTATATCGTTTATTATATTTGTAATGAAACCTGTCCTCTCTTGACCACTTTTTATCGATGCTATTATCCTTTTCACATAATTCAGTTCTGCTTTACTAAACAATTTTGGGACTGAATTGGATAACATCGCATAAGCGGCTAAACTCTTGTGTTTCTTCAGGAATTCTTCGCGTTCGTTCTCGATCATCTTCTGCACGTCGGGTCTGTACACGTCCATTCGGTTCTTATATTCGAAACGTATGGTTTGCAGTTTCATTTCAACGCATCGTTCGTACATGATGAATATGTTAAAATTTCTCGGCTTCCACTCCGCATCGATTGTCTCTATATCTTTGAATTGGGTGATCAAATAATCAAGTACAATGTATAAATGGAGCGATACTGCCAAGTATCCATTTTCATCCGGCATCGTTAACATCTCTCTGTCAACTTTGATTTCTTTTATTGATTTGTGTTTGTCTGCAAGATGCGAAATGCGGCCGATTTCGTTTTTTAGATAAACTGCTGCCACCCGGTATACAAATATCAGCGGCCTTTGATTTCTCGAGCTCCATAACTCGGCGACTTCACTTAATTTATCACTTTCATACAATTCTTTACCTTCCAAGTCTAAGACTCTATCTACATATTTAATGAATGTAATTATTTTATTTATTTGTTCACAGTTTACTTCATACAAATTTAATTTTGTTTGTAAAAATCTGATAGTGAACAGTTTTTGATCTTCACAAGAGAAATGTATTAATGAATAATATTTTAACCCGGAATTAATTTTCTTTACTAGTCTGCGAAGTATTTTGTCATACGCACGACTGGTGACCCACGTCAGATGTGTTCGAATATGACTATCTTGTACAACATTTAAAAATGTAATAACTTCCTCTTCGTAGTCCGGCCATATCTCGTCGAATCCATCGATCAGAAATATGACTTTACATCTACTGTAGTAATGTAAGAACATATTAATTTCAAAGATTTGATCTTCATTTACGCCTGTGCAATCGTCCAAAACTATTTTTCCTTTTGTTTCTTTTAAAACTATTTTCCAGTTACTTTGAAGATTATATGACAAATCATTGACCATAATTGTGCAAATAAAACTAAGCGCTTCTAATATGTCGATATTCACATTATTTTTCTTCCAATTGTAAAAGTATTTGGAATAATTCAACAAGTCTATCCGTACTATCCACACGTTAGGGTCACGCTTCTTCGTCTCCAGCGACAAGTGTGTGAGCAGCGAGGACTTGCCCATCCCGGGCTCGGCCGTCACCAGCACGATGCGGTCATCTACACAAATGTCATCAAGTTTCTTCAGAGATATTATGTTCTTCAAAGAATTCTGTGATTTCTTACAATACGTGCAAATATCTACTTCTGTCACTTCTCTGCTAACGTAAAAATCTCTTATTTCTTCATAGTTTGAATTAGTCAATGGATGGCCTAATATTATAGTTTCCTTGTTAATCATTTTGTTTATATGTTTCTCCTTTAAAAACACTTTGGAGTCGTCATCTAGAAGAAAATCTAGACTTACCGGCTCACCCTGGAATACAACAGTGCTACGGGCAAGGAGTTTTTCTTGCGATTCCTGCGTTAACTGTTTTAAACTAATATCATCTTTGTGTTCAATGTGTTTAAAGCATTTCCGTAATTCTTTAGCTAACTCGTCATTAGTTACTAAATAAAGACGATGACCAACTAATCTTTGTAAGATATCTTTGATTTCTCTCATTGACTCGGGTATGGACATATCGCATGTTAAAATAAATACTTTGTCTCTACTACTGGCTATTTCCACATCCAGTTGGACACTGTCGTTCGTGGGAAGATTCAAAATGTAATTTAAATCTAATAGAATAAAATCCTGATGTTTGAAGAACTGTGTCAATTTTATAACACTCATAGCGATAACTTGTGTGATAATAAGTATTAGTAATGAATTGGATTCGATTAAATTCAACAAATTAACATATTCTGGATTAAAGGTCACACCATTTTCGTTCATCTTGTTCCAACTCATTACATTTGCGACAGCGAGTAGAGGGTTTGTGATATAATGCTGAGACGCTGTTTGGAATATGGTGCACGCTTCTGTAAGATAGATAACATCGTTCTGTTGCAGCCACCATTTCTGTATCTCGTCATGATACGACAAAAAGATAGCGTCGGATTTAATTTGAAAACTGCTTCTTTCTGTTGCAACCTGCAATCCAGCAATATCTCTCTTTAAGATGTTCTCCACTTCGCTCTCGCTCGCTTGGTTGGTATAAAATATCATGTTGGTAGTAAAATCTATAACCAAGTTTTTCTCGTGCTCATTACACTTGAAACTAAGTTTCGGGAAGTTGTCAACTTTGACATCGAATCTATATTTATTTAATTCATTAACGTTACTGTAAATTTTTATTAATAGTGTTTTAGCATAACCGTTCAATTCGTCACCATTATTGAACATTAGCAGTTTAGTTTTTTCATCCAAAACCAATAAATTACCAACGGCACTGGCTATGCCTCCGTTCACTTTAATAATTCCTTTATCAGAGAAATTTTCATCTATATTCACGACGTTATATTTTTCATTATCAATATAGACCTCTTGCGACTCTTTCAACAATTCTACGATTTTCGTTGCTAAGTGACTCAATCGTTTCTGTTTCTTTAAGTCATTGCCCATCAAAGTCATGTCGCTGTTACCGAACGCTGCGGGTAGCTTGAATTTTCCCGAGCAAAGTTTTGTTTTCCCCGCTCTTTCTGTAGCTTCCGCGACAACAGACTGTGACACGGTGACTCGTTCCAACTGTTTAAAATGCGGATCCTCATTCAGTTTTGCATTTACGAGTTCCAATTTATTGTTCTTGTACACAATAACATGGCCGATCAGCTTGCTTATAGTATTGACATCAGGCTGCAACAAGAGCGCTGATAAATTTTCTTTGGTTTCTTCACTGGTCAGCTCAATCTGTTTGAGTACCTCCGAGATGAGACTCCCTTTAAACAAGAGTATATGTTCATCAGAAGTTTTAAAAAACTCATGACTTTCTGTGAAATAGCCCCAACGGTAGTCCTCATCTTGTATAATATCAGAAACATGAAAAACTTTTTGACCCAAAAGTACGTGGTAACTTTGTATAAGGTCTTTATCCATTAGACCTTTATACTTTTCGCCATTGGTTGCCACTTCATTTGCAATGAGTGTGGCTAATCTTTTAATCTTGTCATGTAGAATATTGTCTTCAAATAGTGTATAGTCTGCGTCGTAGGAGAGCCGGGCCATATTTACACCTGTCCCGATTATTTTATCGATCGTACTAATGGTTTTGTTTTCTTCATTTATTTTTATGTTAGATATTTTTTGTTCAATGTTGTCAAGGTTAAGCGAAGCGTTCGTGTAAAACACGAATACACATTCCACGTCGTCGTACGTACCTTGGAAGAAGGCGTCGGTACTGTTCATGTTAAATTTATTTCTAACATTCAAGTAACTATCAAAATATTTTTTTAAATCTGTTTCGGTAAATACGAAAGGCTTGTTCCGGTCATCTTTATGTTTGGCCTGTAGAAAGACCGCAACAGGTTTAGCGTTATTCTTTATTTTAAATTTGAAACAAATGTCATCGAATGCTCCTAGTCCGTTTACGTTTGTGCCAATGTAAAACTGTTCAATATCTTTGTTATGTAGCAATTTATACAGTATTAAACTTGCTAATTTAGTCTCGTATAGTTGGCCAGACGCGCCTGATGTGCCGCGACGCTTTGTGTATACAACATCTCTCATCTTGATGTTATTTTGTTTCTGTATATGAGGCATTCAGGATCTTAGATTTGACAATCGTTGGAAAAGAGCAGGGCAGCTGCTGGCTAGGGCGCTGGACTGCAGTCGTGGAGCCAAGTCAGTCGCAGCGGGCGGCTGGAACACCTCCGGCACCAGGCTAGTTTGAGCGTGCTCCGGTGAGCGAGACCTGCGGACAGTTAATGGCATAACATTAACTTGGTTTAATGTTGGCTCCGCCAGCATAATTCTGGGCCGGTTCTACGGAAAGGTATGTGCGTGTGTGTGTGTGTGAATGATCTACGCTGTTGGCCGCGGGGCCTTTACAGCTTCACCGAACAAGAGGGCGAGCGTGCAACAACTACGTTCGAGCCAGAAGGACAAGGGTGCAACTAGCTCAAGGGCGCCTCAAGGAGGAACGGCCTCGGCTTGGGCAGTCGCTATGGGGGAGGGCGTATACTAGGTGTCTCGCCGTGGTGCTCTGCACCTTAGTTTAACCCGCTCCGTCAACTGGATCGGGTAGTCGCGGGTTTGGTATGCCCCATGCGGGGGCATGGGAAAAATCTTTGTATAACCCACAAATATTTGTTTCGGTCTGGGTGTTTGTGTATGTAAATTTCATGTTTGTAAATGCACCGACGATGTCGGAATAATTCCTAGCGCGGAGCTACGTTTTTTCTATTGTTTAAAGGCTATAAGCTGTTAATAAGCTTTTCGATTTTCCTTGTTTTTAAAAGTGATTTATTTTACAATTTTAACGATGAGTGAACTAATTATTTATATTTAAATATCTATATGGTAGGTGTGGTTAGTTACCTTATTGTAGAACTAAGCAGAATAATATAATATATATCTATACTATATTATTCTTCTACAGTTAGTCACCTACAGGATTGATATAATGCCCATCATAACAAAATCTATACATTCGTGCTGTTGACCGTTAAGGAGTCCCTAGTGTATCTTCAAAGTCCAAGGTTATATACCGATTTCAATAAAATGGGACCACCTCGAAGCTATACTAAGCTCAACGCAAAAAGAATCATCAAATTCAGTTCATAAATAAAGCAGCTATAAAAACACAGTCGAACTGTAAACCTCCTCCTTTTTTGAAGCCGGTTAATATTCTGACTAGTTCTATGGTAGGGTACGTATAGGATTTACACAATACCTATAATAACTCAATCTACAGATTAGTATTATTTGTCGTTAAGGAGTTGCCTGGTGTATCTTCAAAGTCCAAGGTCCAATACCGATGAAATTAAAATGGGACCACCTTGAAGCTATACCGAACCCAATGCAAAGAATCATCAAAATCGGCCCACAATTGACGGAAATATCGGTGACATGCATAAAAAAGCATACATACAGAAGAACATAGAACCTCCTCCTCCTCCTGTTAAAATGATTTTAATTAAAGTATGCAAATGATTACATTATGAAAAAACGTCAAGTCCCTTGCGATGTAGGCTCGTATAGACTGAAAAACATCGATATTTTTATATATCGATATATTTTTTCATGAAAAAAAACTAATGTAAGGATTGTGGTTGGTAACGATGTGCTGGAGCAAGTGAATGAGTTTGTATATCTTGGATGCGCCTTCAGTAAGGTTGGGAAATACACCGCTGACATAGAGAGAAGAGTGAGTGCAGGGAACAGAGTGAATGGTGCGATGGGAAAGCTACTCGGGAGCCGGCACTTAAGCCATAAGGCGCAGCTGGCCATACATAACGGAGTTCTTGTCCCAACGCTGTTATATGGTAGCGAGAGCTGGGTATGTAAGAAGGAGAATGAAAGTAGGATAAATGCGGTAGAAATGCGAGCTCTGCGGAAGATGTGCGGAGTGAAGCTGACCGACCGCATTAGCAACAGCATATTAAGACAGCGAGTAGGTATGAAAGATATATGGGCGCGTATGTAGTCCGGCGGTGTGATGAGGTGGTAGAAAAAATATAGTCCACGAATATGTAGAGGGTAGACAGTTTATTTTCACAACACAGATATCACAACACACAAGAGTACAAAGAATCCACAGAAGCGAAGGAGTATAATGAAGAGCGATAGATAGAAAAACAGTTCAGACAATACAGAATAAATAACAATTAGCAATAATGCGATCTCGTATTATCGAGCGTTCGGTAGCAAGCGACACAGGCTTCGCGCGCGAGGTATGTGGGCCGACTGGGGGGCGCGGAAGACCGCTGCGCCGCCTGGTCTGCGCACGCGCATTGCGCGTGATCCTACTAGTGCTGCGCGTTTCCAATGCACAACATGATGACGTAGTAATAAATATTTTACTGTTGTTAATATATAGTCAATAGTTTTAGTTGCGTGCATGAGTAGGCTACATCACTCCCCTCCAGAGACCGTCACTACGGGCGATAAAAATCAGGGAAATGAACTACGCGGCCTGAACGCGTCTTTCTGACGTCCTTCTGGGCCTCGGGATGAGGACCGGAACCTTGGGTGGCGTTGAAAGAGGGAGTAGGAATGGGGTTAGCAGATGGTGAAGAAGTGGGGTTGACAGATGGGTCGGACAGTATATAGGCCGGTTTGAGGCGGTCTATGGATACAGTGACACTTTTCCCTTTGACCAAGATTTTGAATGTCTTGTCACTACGCTCAAGCACTTCGTAGGGGCCAGAGTAAGGTGGTTGAAAGGCACCACGCAATGCATCGTCCCTAATAAAAACGTGACTTGATGTGGTCAAGTCTTTATAAATGAAGATTTTGTCATTATTGTGACGTGCAGCTGGTGAAGGTTGGAGCTTAAAAGTTAATTGGCGAAGACGAGTGGTGAAGTCCGATATATCGGTGGAGTGGGGAGCCGCAGCCTGGAAGAATTCGCCAGGTAAGCGCAACGGCTCTCCGTAAACCAATTCAGCCGAGGATGATTGAAGATCATCTTTAAAAGAACTCCTAATACCTAACAGCACTAAAGGTAACGTGTCCACCCAGTTAGAATCCGCATGGCACATTATCGCTGCTTTTAACTGCCTGTGGAATCGTTCCACTAGCCCGTTACAAGCTGGGTGATACGCTGTTGTTCGGCGATGCTTGAATCCAATCACTTTTCCTAGGTACTGGAAAAGTGAAGATTCAAACTGTCGACCGCGATCGGTGACAATATCCGTTGGACATCCAAATCTGGATATCCACGATATTACTGCCTTCCCAACTGTTTCGGCTGTCATATCGACCATAGGAGTCACTTCAGGCCAGCGAGTGAAACGATCCACAGCAGTAAAACAGTACCGGTATCCCTGAGAGATAGGAAGTGGGCCTATGATATCCACGTGGATAAAGTGGAAACGGGCGCGAGGTAGATCGAATGTGCCTAACGGTGACGACACATGACGATATACCTTGGCGCGTTGGCATGCCAAACATTGACGAGACCACCCTCGACAGTCCTTGCGCACCCCAGGCCAAACGAATCGCGTCGCAATTAGCTTGGCGGTGGCGTTGGCACCTGGGTGGCTGAAACTATGTAGGCTGTCAAAGAGTTGTTTCCTCAATGGTTTGGTGATAAAGGGTCTTGGAGAGGTGGTGCTGACGTCACAATAAAGCTCTGTTTGTGAGTTAGGAATCCTTAACTTTTTGAGACGGAGTGAAGATTCTTCTCTCAGAAGTTGAGCCAACTCTTCGTCAGATGCTTGGGATGAAGCCAGCACGTCTAAGTCCATTGGCATCTGCAGTTCCTCGACACGTGACAGTGGGTCGGCTACAACATTGTCCTTGCCCGAAATGTGTCTAATGTCGGTGGTGAACTGCGAGATGTAATCGAGATGACGAAACTGTCGAGGCGAACAGGTAGCTTTCCTCTCACTAAAAGCATAACTGAGCGGTTTATGGTCGGTGAAAACGACGAAGTGTCTTGCCTCTAGCATATGGCGAAAGTATTTAATGCTTTCATAAATTGCTAACAGTTCGCGGTCGTATGGTGAATAATTTCGTTGAGAGGGGCTCAACTTCCGCGAGAAGAATGCTAGGGGCTTCCATACATCGCCTTTTAATTGCTGCAAGACTGCACCCATGGCCAGGTCGGACGCATCTGTCACTACGAAAAGGCGACCAGTAGAGGTTAGGCAATCGGTCGTCGCCATCAGCGAGTGCCTGCGGAGTTTCCCGCCTTCCTGAAGTCGCAGGGCTTGATGCACTTGTTTGCTTTGGTGCCAAACTTGCTGTGGTACCAGCATACAGGGTATTTCTGATAACTGGAGTTTGAGCGACTTCTCGGTCGTGATGAAGAGCGGTAGCGTTCTCGTTGTCTCGAGCGACCGGTAGTACACGTCGAACAGCACGATACACGGGTATGCTCCTCCAGCTTTAGGGTAAGCTGGTGCACCATCCTCTTCAGTTCCGCAATCTCTTCAGATGGATGGGAACCAGTGGCGATTTGGGATGACGTAGCAGCAACAGCACGCGGAGTTGTCAGTTCCTGGATTCGGTCGGCCAGGTCTGCCAGCTGCTCCAGTGAATGTGTTGGCTGGGATGCCAGCACAGTCTGGATGTCGTGAGGTAAGCGGTTGCTCCATATCGTCCTTAAAAAATCCTCTGGAACGGATGGTCCTGCTAGGTCTTGCAGATGCCTAAGGAATTGCGAAGGTTTCCTGTCTCCTAGTTCCTCATGTGTGAGTAACCGCTTGACCTTCTCCTCGTGCGAGGCTGAGAGGCGCTTGATCAGCACAGATTTGATTTTATCGTACCTGTTTTTGGCAGGAGGATTAGCTATGATATCCTTCACGGCCTTCGAGTATTGAATCCCCAGGTTGTTGAGCACTTGACTGTACTTGATCGAGTCTTCGATGACGTCATGATACTCGAACTGCCCTTCAAGCAATGTAAACCAAAGTTCCGGGTCTTCTGGTGAAAATTCCGGAACTTTTATTTTAATTCGCCGGGTATTATTTTTACGTGAAGTGGGCACGCGCACTGCTTTTGTTGGCCGAGTGGTGACATGGCTGCCGCCGCTGCGCGAGCCTACGGTTGTAACAGAGTCGTTGCTACTGTCGCTCATTTCTTCGTCTTGATCCTCGTGTCCTTATAGGGGTCACCAGATATGGGCGCGTATGTAGTCCGGCGGTGTGATGAGGTGGTAGAAAAAATATAGTCCACGAATATGTAGAGGGTAGACAGTTTATTTTCACAACACAGATATCACAACACACAAGAGTACAAAGAATCCACAGAAGCGAAGGAGTATAATGAAGAGCGATAGATAGAAAAACAGTTCAGACAATACAGAATAAATAACAATTAGCAATAATGCGATCTCGTATTATCGAGCGTTCGGTAGCAAGCGACACAGGCTTCGCGCGCGAGGTATGTGGGCCGACTGGGGGGCGCGGAAGACCGCTGCGCCGCCTGGTCTGCGCACGCGCATTGCGCGTGATCCTACTAGTGCTGCGCGTTTCCAATGCACAACATGATGACGTAGTAATAAATATTTTACTGTTGTTAATATATAGTCAATAGTTTTAGTTGCGTGCATGAGTAGGCTACAGATAGTATCGGTGTAAAGATGTGAAAGGGCATGCTCCGTTGGTTCGGGCATATAGATTCTTTCTTTGCCAGAGGAAAGAATGACAAAACAGATATACAATGTGAAAGTGGAAGGATGCAGGTACCGGGGAAGACCTAGACTATCTTACCACGACCAAATAAACCGAGTCTTATCTGATGGAAAAGTCAAGAGTCTCCGTAACCGGCGAGCGCGTATGAGACGAACTATGAGAGTCGAGGAAGCCAGAGAGGTATGTAAGGAAAGAACCTGTTGGAACTCTGTACTCTCCGCCTACCCCGCAAGGGATCTGGCGTGAGGTTATAGAAAAAAAACTTATCCCTAGGAAGTATTCCTGTGTCGTTGGTGTGCTTAAAAAATGAAAATTACTTGCGCAAACATCGAAACCGAATCAAATATCTGTGGGTTACACAAAGACTTGTCCCGTGCGGGAATCGGACCCGGAACTACTTAATCTAGTGGACGGATTGACTCAAGAGCTTCTCTTAACCACTGGAACGAACCTTCCATATTCGATTAAAGAATGCCCAAAATTATATGATGAAAATTTACCTAATCCTTGACTTGAGCGTCTGCAAAACTTGTGCATTCGCTTCATTTTTGGCCTTCGAAAGTATGATCATGTGTCAGATTTTCGGACTAAATTGAAGTGGCTCCCTATTCGGCAGCGTCGGGATACTCACATTCTTTCTTTACTTTTCTCTGTGCTTCACAATCCTAACTCCCCTGCATATCTGCGGGAACGCTTTGAGTATTTGGTTCCCAGGGAAAAACCCTGTCGCTCTTTATCTTCTCTTCTTCTTAGTACTCCTCGGCATACATCGAGCCGGTATCATAGCTCATTCACTGTACGTGCAGTGTGCTTGTGGAATTCTCTTCCACACTCCATACGCGATAGTTCCACTCCGCAGATTTTCAAGAAAAGAATTAAAGAACATTTCCTATCTATGTAAGTTATATGTATGTATGTATGTATTATATCAAGTAGTATATTTTATGTTATCGTATAGTGTGTAGTATATTTATAGGTGTATATTCTATCTATATGTATTCTATCATTTTATTATCTAAAACTATTCCCTTCGTGTTGTACACTCATTTCTATCCTTGTTTTAATGTTTTGTCTCTTTGTCACTCAAAGGTTTGCTGTCAGAGAACTCAATTTTGAGTTAAGCTCGCCTTTGTACATTTTATTTTATTATTATTTTTATTTTGTAACATTTTCTGTGTGTACAATAAAGAATTAAAGAATCCCTTGCGTATCTATATCATCACGCCATATTCCTTGTTTGGAGGCAGAATGTACAGAGTTCCAACAGGTACTTCCCTTACGAACCTCTCTGGCTTCCTCCGCTCTCCATTCGTCTCAAACACGCTCGCCGGTTCCGGAGGGTACTGACTTAAAAACATCGATATTTTCCTATATCGATATATTTTTCCCAATGCTAAAGCGTGGACTTGCGATAAAGTACAATAATATTAAAAGCAGCTATTTATAGAGACCAGTTCCTGGCAATTTTATCCTTAAAGTTGGTTTGAGGTTATTACATATAATTCCCATATTAGCAAGCTTTTATTGAACTTGCCATGTGTTTGTCCAGGTCAAATCTTACAAGTTGAATTAGAACTACTTCATCTTATTCTTTGAAGTTGCAATTTAACATGTTGGTACAGTTTCGGTGACATTACATTTATATGGTAAACGTAACCAGGGTCTCAGCTCTGCTATTTTTACGTAATTTGTCATAATTACAGGCTGAAATAACCATTCAATTCATAATGTGTCTAAAGTTGGTATTCTATTACATTATCAATTATATTATTAATTGATTACGATTTCATTGCGTGAATAAGACTATCATTCAATGGTCAAAAAAACCTGAAAATTAGTACCGAATAAATAAACAAGTATTCATTGTTTACCAGATTATCAATTAACAACATGTTTCCAGTTTTTTTTTGCCTATGTTATCCCATCATGAATTTATACTCTAAACGGATTGAGTACTGTCAAAATATTGCTAAAGAAAATTAACTCTTACTTACAATCACAACATTGAATTTTCTATGATTTAAACAACTCGAGTAACCATGATGAGTGAGAGCAATAACCTGGAGCCCGGTGTCGCGCTCGCACCTATTACGATGCAGTACAGTGACCAGAAGATAGAACTAATACGGACTATACCTATTTATGATATGGTTAAAATACGCTGTAAACCATTTATTACCCAGTTCAAAACGAACAAGGTTCTCACTTCATATTTATATACAGGATGGATTAAGATAGGACAGTAAGGGCAGCTATCTCAACCGTTGTAGATACATAAAAACGGCCCTAGGAGACTAGCCTTAAGTTTTGCGATATTTGGAGCTGAATTTAAAAATTCTGAAAAAAAAATTACAGTCAGCAAGAAAATGGGCAATTTTACCAAAAACTTTCACTACTACTCATTTCAAATGTGGCATATGCGTAGAAAGAAAGAACTACGGCATTAAATAGTGTCCGAGAACTATACGTTAATTATATGTCAACAAGTCCATAATAGTACCAATGTTTGGACACCCTACTTAGAAAGAGACGTAGGGCTCTAAGTGACTATTGTCACGACGTATTTTTCGCAGAGTGCTCAATCCATTGTAATATATCCATGGATCCCATAGTGACACCATTTAGTTAATAAATCTGTCATAAAGCTTGTAGCAAGCACTCAATGGCCCACAGCACAGACAATATACACATTTAATTATGATTGGCCGTTTTAAATCACACCATTACCTTGCTGCATCAAAGGTCAAGTCAGGATCAGACATCGACCTCGCCGGCGAGGTCGAAGAATCCCTTGCCCGCCGGCCGGTGCAGAGCACCACGGCGAGACACCTAGTATACGCCTTCCCCCATAGCGACTGCCCAAGCCGAGGTCGTTCCTCCTTGAGGCGCCCTTGAGCTAGTTGCCCCCTTGCCCTTCTGGCTCGAGCGTAGTGGTCGCAAGCACGCCCTCTTGTCACGCACGTCCCGGTGAAGCTTTAAAGGCCCCGCGGCCAACAGCGTAGATCATTCACACACACACACAAAGGTCAAGAGCAAGTGCGTTAACTATATCGACTTAGTTACCCCGTACATGTGGGACCTACCTGTTGAAATATTTCCCTGGAAGTCAGAACATTTTACTAATTGGTAATCCTAACTGCACACTAACGCTCCCCTGTCAATGTCATTCAACTGCCGAAAGATCTTTGTAGCACTATAGTACAGATCGGCCAACACTATTCATTGCAGACAATACTAACGATGGTATCAATACATTATCGATAGTTTCACTATTGCTTCACACCTCTAACCCTTCGTTCTGTTATACATGTGAAGTGTATAAGTACCCCTGAATGATGGGGACATGCTTAGCCAGCATCTCGCCATCATACATCCATATCCAGCTACGACCATTTTGTAAGACCAGTTCGGGTCGGACGGCCAACGAGAGCGGACATAATCATACATTATAACAGCCTCCACCAATCCGCACTGGGTCCGCGTGGTGGAGTATGACCTAATCTCTCACCTCGATTTGTGTGAGAAGGCCTTTGCCCAGCAGTGGGCAGTATAGGCTGATATTATTATTATTATATTATAACACGGGTTCCCAAATTAAATCCTTTGTATTGTAATAGTGTGTTTTTTAAACCGTTTTCGGGAACCCTTCGTAACAGTTCGCCCGGGTGCCTTTCCCACGCGTTGTAACTTTTCAAAAAGATCTACTGTTAGCCCACTATTAGATGGGACATAACAACGTCTGCAAAAAGTGAGTGTACACAGTACACTTCTGCCACCCCGCTCGGGTAATATAGGCGTGACGGTGTATATGTACTGTTAGCTGTTTCATTTCAGCGCTACATTAAAGCGCGAAGAAATAGCGCTCGTGTGAACGTGGGGTAATGCTCGGGGAGTACCCGTCTCGTTTCGTTCGTTATCATTAAATGTTGTTGTATTTGCAGGCAATGACCTAGTGCACTAGTGAAGGTCGCGAGTGAAGTGACGATCTTAGGAGAGCCCTTTGTCCAGCAATGGACGACAGGACTGATGATTTTTGTTAGCTTTTCTAAATCTATCTATCTATAAGAATACGGCAGAGAGTACAGACTTCCAACAGATTCTTTCCACATATACCTCTCTGGCTTCTTCCACTCTTTTGTCATTCTTTTTTCCGACATTCTTTCTATATGCCCGAACCACCGGAGCATACCCTTTCTCATCTTTACACTGATACTAACCTTTATACCTACACGCTTTCTTACTACACTATTGCGAATGCGGTCGGTCAGCCTGATTTGCCAACCATTTGAACCCTCTAATTGTAGCTGCAGCCGACTCCCTTCCTATCAGCCGCTATCGTCGTCTACCGCATATTCTTAACAACCCTCCCCCTTTACTTTCCTTCTTTCGGATACAGATACGGCACACAGGATCAGTCACCGACCTCCTGCCGGTGCAAAACATCACCTTGAGACACTTAGTATACGCCCTCCCCCATAGCGACTGCCCAAGCCGAGGCCGTTCGTCCTTGAGGCGCCCTTGAGCTAGTTGCCCCCTTGCCCTTTTGGCTGGATCGTAGTGGTTGCACGCTCGCCCTCTTGTCCGGTGAAGCTGTAAATGCCTAGCGGCCAACAACATAGATCATTCACACACACAACTCGCATTTTGACTGCATTCCTGCTTTCTTTCTCTTCTTTGTATAGATGATATAAATGAAATTACTTACGACAGTAGTCTATTTCGGTTCCAGCGGTTGCCGGCTCATGAGAAGAGGTGCGACATTGAATGGTTTTGTTGTGATTCCAACACTAATATCCAAACTTATCCAACAACACTTTACAATTTTTAATTCCACTGATTTTATTTAAATTTCAAGTACGTATAAAGGGATTATCAACTAAAATTTTAGACTGTGTCACGTTGTGTTGGCGTGTGAATGATCTACGCTGTTGGCCGCGGGGCCTTTAGAGCTCCATCGGTAGGTCTGTGTCACGAACGTACACTTCGCGTGAGAGCTGGAGACTGACTGGCAAAAAGTATAATATATAATAAAAGTATAATAAATAATACTATCAGGTTTGCCAACGCCAATCCTTCGAATTCCCCAAAAATCTAAGTCAAATTTCCCAAATATGGGGAGAACCACATTCCGATTCCTCTCAAATTCCCCATAAAATTAGTTTGTTTCAGGGTACTTTTTCAAGTATTTTTCTTGTAAATTAGGCGGTAATTTTAATTATATCTAATTACATATTTAAATGTGCTCTTGTATTTTTTACAAATATAAGGTTTATAAATGAGAGACCACTTCAATGAAACAAATGAGTCGTTGTAGCATATTAATAAATTATATTTTATGGCCAAAACAGGAAATTAGAAAATAAATAAAAAACCTTAATGTTTTCAGATTCATGGAAAAAATATAAACTCAACTCGAGTGGCTTCTTTTCACATGTCACCTAATACTCGCGAGAAAAGCTTTAAACGAGCCATGTGTTAAATACTGGGTATAGCTCCTTATTTGAGGAAAACTTAAAATAGTTAAAATATATTTTCCGAAATCTCTTAGCCATATATAATATAAAACAAGATTATTCATTAATTAAATCTCTTCCATGTATTTAAATTGATATCGTTGATATCGTGACAAACCCTCATCTTTTGTCCAGGAAGTGGCATCCAGGTCGCACCCAGTGAATTCCCAGGTCATAATATAAAGCTGTAACATAATAAACGCAAGACCTCAGACACCCCGATTAGAGAATTGCTTCATCAATTCAAAACAATAACCACATTTCCAAAATTAAAGGCTTTACCCTTTTTTAAGCACTTTTATACCCCAATTATCAATAAAACTTGCACGTGTATGTGTCCGGTATCTCCTTATTGCTCTGAATCAAGAATAAGTTTATTTTTTTATAGCGCACTGAAGGAGTAAAAGCATTTTTTGCAAATTTAAAAAAAAATGTAAAATACATTAAAAATTGTTGGAATCACATGGATATATATAGTAGAAACAAGTTATGTAAATTGAATTATTTTTTATTTTTAGCCTTATATGTCAAAATACTCTCATTTCCCCACATAATGACAATCCCCAACCAGTCGACTTTTAAGTCGATTGGGGATTACCTGCGATTTGGGGAATTCGCCACAAATTGGCAACACTGATTAAATAATACAATTATACGGCTAGCGGGAGGCGCGCCGCGCGTGGCGCTGACGTCACGTCCGCGCCGCGTCAGATAAGCCTACATATACATATTACATACATAATCTGACCATTCGAATCATCTGTAACTACTTATTTCTTAATTTAACTTGAACATTAGTAATATACTAATTTTTATAATCAAATGACGACTACTAATGGTGCACATTGGATCGATAATCGCTTCTAGTGGACTTAAGAATCATCTTTGGAAATCTTATAATAATAATAATAATAAATTCTTTATTTACGGACAACATTGATCCAAAGTGTTAATATACAGACGACTTATGCCTAGTGTTAGTAAACGGAGAAAACGAAAACAATACAAATAACTAAAAATAACAAATAACGGTCCTAATTGATCGTCCTCCACACCATCTGCTTACGGATACGAGGGGACACACTCTCCGCCACCATCCCCATTATAGTTTTTGGTCTTAAATTATTTATTACTACTATATCTTTAAATTAAAATAGCATTTGAAGTGGCCCGATTTACGTAAGAATATTCGGCAACATAAAGGACATTGTTCTGCGTCTATACATGAATTGCCTCTGAACCAACAGCAATAAAAAATGCGAGTCTGATTTTAAGTTACCTGCAAATTATCTTTATGCATTTATTATTAAGCGGACAAGCGGGGGAAGTGAATTATTGAAAAAAAAGTATTAGATTTTGAGGTTATAATTTAGTAGCCAACAATACATTTGTAAAATAGTTATGTAAAAATACACTAGCAATAATCATTATTGAATGTATATAGTTTTTTTAACCGACTTCAAAAAGGAGGAGGTTCTATGTTCGGTTGTATGTATGCTTTTTTTTTTTTTTTATGTATGATCAGCGTTATTTCCGTCAATTGTGGACCAATTTTGATAATTTTTTTTGCATTGGGTTCAGTATATCTCCAAGGTGGTCCCATATTAATTTCATTGGCATTAGACCTTGGACTTAGAAGATACACCAGGGAACTCCTTAACGACAAACAATAGGCATGTGTAAATTGAGATATTATGGGTATTACGTCAATCCTATAGGTACCCTACTATAGAATAATTCACTGGTCACTTAAAATTGTTATTTTTTTTTATTTTTTATAGTTTTTAAAAACGTAGCCCCACACTAGGATTTATTCCTGTGTCGTGGGTGCCTTTACAAACATGAAAATACACAAACACAAATACCCAGACCGGAACAAATAATTGTGGATCACACAAAGATTTGTCCCGTGCGGTACTCGAACCCGCGACTATTAGACGCAGTGGGCTTAAGCTTAAGCTCTTAACCACTGCGCTAAATCGTTAAATTGATTGGATATAACCGATTGATAGGATTATATTCTTCAACCGTAATTCGATAACAACGTTGACATTTAGAAAAGACGTTGGCGACTTTGATTTGAATTTGAAATAGTCGTTTTGGATTGCAAATTGTCCGTTATATAAGGATGTTTGCAGCTACTATAACAAAACAGATGAATAATTATGGTACAGGTCACATGTTTGTTGGTTCTGGGGCCATTTTCGACGATATCCTTTGATACGTAAAAAAAATAAAACCATATCCATGTGATTTGATTTGCGCGTATTGGGTCGTTGAGTATTTGCCTGTTTTGCTTTGTTTTTAATGGCTAGATGCGAGTGAGCATTACAATTTAATACTGTTTGGTAGCTTTGTCTTAGGTTAAGAGGTTTGGTTAATCGCTTAGCTGCTTGGTTCGTGTGGATCGGTCAATGCAGTGCAGTGCGCGCTTGGATTCGGACGACCCACACTGCATATACGATATATTGCAATTCGCGATTTACGCGTCATTTCCGCTATGAATTCCGAAAACCTCATAGCCAACGAAGTGTTGGCGTTTTTACAGCACAGCGCACGCCATCGATACCATGGATGAAGTTAGCATCGAGCAGATATGCAAGTCTAACTTCAAACAGGAAGACATCTGCAATGCTAAGGCGCTGCTGTACGAATCGCTCGGTAAAAGCGATCAGATGGCGTCTCGCAGGAGGGACGAAAAGGGCGAGAGAAGTCTCCGAGACATAATCAGATTGCTGAATGAGAACTGATCCTGACGACGTGCCCGCTTTTGTGGCGAAGCAGCTCCATAGGCTGCCCCCCGTCACCACGTCGATGTCACCACGCTGCTGAAGGATATAACCACCCTGAAGTCCAGCCTGGCCGAGGTGCAATTCAGGTTAGAGGCTTCGGAAACTACCATTCGCGAACTACGAGAAGAGGTGGTGTCATTGCGTGGCGCCAGCCCGGAAAGTAGGTCGCACGAGGCCTGTAATGTGAACGTTCGTCGCGGGGCGCAAAATGCATCCGTCGGCAGTTTCGAGTCAGTCGATGCATCGTCAGCTGTTGTAACCGCCCCGCACGATACACCGCGCTCCGCCGCCCGCAGCACACCGCACCCCGCCGTCCGCAGTACACCGCGTCCCGCCTCCTGCTCAACGGCCCCGCCGGTGACGTCAAACGTACACACGGCTTCTCGTCGTGATTACGCCGCTGCTGCCGCCCGCGCACCAAAGAGGACAGCTGGGAAGGCACGTTGGTGGCTCGGACTACCACGAAGGGTCAAGTTGATGAGGATGGCTTCATCAAGGTAGAGAAGAAGTAGAAGAAGCCTCCTCGAAGAAACCGGTGTGATTCTGCACCTGTCGACGATGGCACACTCCTGCATTCAGCAGTACCAACGACGCTGCTGTACATGTTACGGCTACACTACACCACCAAAGCCGACGACATTGTGGAGTATGCCCGCAAGAAGTCCTTGTTTACTCTGAGGGTCAAGAAGCTGAATTCGCAACACAATGCGGCTTTTAATTCCTATGTTGTGCGAGTTCCCACTGC
Organism: Phalera bucephala; assembly: GCA_905147815.2. Classification (NCBI taxonomy): domain Eukaryota; kingdom Metazoa; phylum Arthropoda; class Insecta; order Lepidoptera; family Notodontidae; genus Phalera; species Phalera bucephala. The sequence goes on from LR990638.1 coordinate 9,530,463, forward strand.
CAAGTTGGAGACCTTTATGAGCGAGGACTTCTGGCCGAAGGGCGACACCCTTCGGCCAGAAGTCCTCGCTCATAAAGGTCATAAAGGTTTTTAAAAGATTTCTTGGGAGACTGTGAGACACCCCCGTACAGCGCAACATGTCGCCGGCAACACATGTAACTTAATTTATAAGTTTTTTATATATTATATGTATGTTAGTCTGTAGGTAATTCTATGGGCCCGTAAGTTTAATAAAATATTTTTGTAATATTTCAGTTGGATGACTTATTATTATATGTATCTCGCTGAGATTCACGGGCTTTACCCGGACCTGTGAAAGGCTTGCATGGGGGGAAGGGTCCAACACGTAGAGGCCCTATGCGAGAAGTTAATGTTATGTAAGCCACCTGCTGAGATCACTTGCTGAAAATGAAGAAACATAACCAGCGAACTGACCCCGGCAGGTGCAAGGACTATTGCAAATTATGGAAAGAAAACAAGGGCTATGTAAAATGAGGTTTGATGGACAAAAACTGGACTATTTCAAAGGGGACGGACACCGGCCATAATTAGTGATAGCTAATTACCCGTGGCCGGCGGTGACTCGCCGCTTACTAGATGGGCCCTCAAACGTCCTTTTTTTTTTTTTTTTTTTTTATCGCAGGGAAAACCCTTTATGGGTACCCGTCCGCGTTCGGGGGACGCGGAGAGGTTATGTCGGAGTCCTTGATCCATCAACACTCGGGGCCGTAGCCCCGGCTGTTGATGGACCAAGTGTACCGACTAAAAACCCTGCGGTGACACCGTCTTCGTCGCGAGTGTCGGGGACCACGGGATCGCCGTTTGGCACGCACCGTGGCCCCGACGCGACCTGCCCTGTTGAGGGCCCACCTTGGAAGTCACCTCCCTGGCGTAAAAAATACGCCCTCCCTCTACATAGACGCCGCGTTGGTGTCACCCAACGCGGCGTCCCCCTCTCGAAACTGGGAGGCAGACTCCCCCGAGTCTGCCACCCAGGTATTTCGGTAGAGACACCCATGCACCCGGACTTTGATATCCGAGGCCATGGGTATCCACGCCCCCTCGCGCCACACGCGCGCGAACCGCCCAGCCGCCGCCGCGCCGCCCCTCTGGCGGCATGCAGCAGCAGCCGGTCGGCCCAGTTCGACCGGGCTAGGGACCCGAAGGGGCCCCACCGCCCAGCAGGTGGTCGGGAGATTACGCAAACCTACACCGACCACCGTACCACTGAGCCGATCTGCGCCACACCCCTAAGGGCAGGCGCCCGAACGGCTCCCTACCAGGGGCGGCGCCACCTGCTGCACCCAACTCTCTCTCCCAAGGGAGAGCGAGGGGGCAACTAGGCGCCACACCCACACCCTTAGCGCCTTCCAGCCGCCGCCCCTCTGGCAGCTAGCAGCAGCAGCCGGTCGGCCCAGCACGGCTGGGCTAGGGACCCAAAAGGGCCCCACAGCCCAGCGGGCGGTCGGGAGGTCTTTCCCTCTACTAAAATGCACGGCGCACACTAGCACCGCGCTTGTGACCTCGACCGACCACCCAAACGACAGGCGCCACCTGCTGCACCCCACGGAGGGGCGCAACCAGGCGCCACAACCTTCCGGCTAATGCCGGGGGAAAAAGGAAACTGGGAAGGAAAAAGGAAAGTGAGGGAGGGGACCGAAAACTGGGGAAGGGTAAGCGCATGACTGTTTCTGTTATGTCTGTTCAGAAGGACCAGACCAATAGCAGGCAGCAACCGCGAGCAGGATACAGTCACACTTGCCTTGGGAATCGTCACGACCGTGCGCTACTCCCAAGACCACGCCAAATTGCTTGCCGGGACAGACGAGCAAAATAGGCGAGAAGCTATGCCACTGCGCCTCGAAGGACGCGTGTGGTGGGATAGCCTTTCGCCCGCCCCAAACGGTCGTCCTAGGACAACTGAGGGCAACACCGGTGTGAGCGGCTCAGGGGTATGCTCATTAATGTAGTGAGTCTATTACTTTCAAAAACTAGTACTAGTGTCCCGAATGTGGTCAAAACTAAGAGTTTGAACTTAGTCGGGATGTAACCCAATGTACCCACATAGTTTTAAAGAGTAGGGTGATAACGCCTTCGTTATCAACCATAACAGCCCCTTTAGCTGTACTTTCGTGTTGTGAGTTATAAAACTTCTTTTGTATTAGGTTGTAAAACTACTTTTCAGTATAGTTTAAAGTCCCTTTAATTTAATAAGCTTGAAGCTAATGCTGTCCTTTGACTAGAAGTGTGCAGTATGCCTTACATAATGTCAAGTTGTAAACCATCGGTTACCGTGATGTTGTATATCTCCTTTTAATGGCTTAAATGGTTAAAAGGAAATATAACCTACAAATACGCTCATGTCAGTTAAAAAAAGATGCCTCGTAGTGGAGTTCCTTCTGAATTAAATGATTGATTTAAAGTCCGATATTTTGGACTCTGGAGGATCCATCCGCGCGAGTTGATAGAACATACCTGGCTATAGGTTTGGTCACTTGGTATGGCTTGGGTTTCGTGAGAGACTAGTACGGTGACTTAGTGTTGCCTGGGAGTTGTGAACTCTAGTCTGTTTACATATTGAGTTCTTAGATTTACGCGAATATTACACATGAAATAAAATTATTTTACGGATTTTATTGCGGTTTATTTTATATTTTTATTTCCCGACGTTTCCAGTGCTTTGCACCACCCATGGTCACGGGAGGGACTGAGGTGTTAGACGTCCAAAATGCATAGTTGTTCCGGGGTACCCTCTAACTTCTTAATTATTTTTGTTGTTGTTGGTCCGATCTACGCAGAATGAGCTCACGGTGTCTTGAGGTCTTGCAGTGTTATGCTTGGTTTTGGATTTGATTATATTAATTACCGGATCCCAAGACGATGGAAGCACCCAGCCATCATCTCTATTTAAATTAGGATGTTTTTTAATTTCAATAGCCTCGCGAACCATCCTTGGTAAGAATCGGTATTCTTTCACGAGGATTTGTAGTCTATCAAATCTGATGTTACGGCGGGTGCGGTCAAGGACATGTTCACAGACTGCAGACTTCTTTGAGCGACGGGACGTCGGGAACTAAAAATAAAAAATAAACCGCGATAAAATCCGTAAAATAGTTTTATTTCATCTAGTCTGTTTAGTTAACTTGTGAACTCTGGTCTGTTTAGTTTCTAAGCCTGAAGGAAGTAGCCTGGGTCTCTGCTGGAGACTTTGGTCTGTGCGGCCTGGGAGTTATCCAATCAACGTGTTATCGATTGCATAATATTTTTGCGGCGCGGGCGCGAATGTAACTGGGTGAGCCAGATAGAACGAATGCACTCATTGTTATTTATTATCACAAATTGTTTGAGTTGTTTGTTCTAAATCGAAAACTGAATTGATTCCAACAATATTTTAGGAAAATTACATTTCTTTTTAAATTTGAAAAAAATTTTGTTCCTCCTTTAGCGCGCTATAACAAACTAAATCTATTCTTGATTCAAAGCAATATGCAGATTTCAAATGCATTTCTAAAACGTATTTATCAATATGCACACATACACGTAACAATTTCATTGTTAATTGGGGTATAAAAGTGCTTAAAAATGGGTAAAAAATGTTAAATCGACGGACGATTTAGCGCAGCGGTTAAGAGCTTAAGCCGCTCCGCCCACTGTGTCAATAGTCGCGGCTTCGATTCCCGCACGGGACAAATCTTTGTGTGATCCACAATTATTTGTACCGGTCTGGGTATATGTGTATGTGAATTTTCATGTTTGTAAACGCACCCATGACACAGGTATAAATCCTAGTGTGGGGCCAGGTTTAAAAACAAAATTGTAAAACTGGTTTTCATATTGAACTTGTCAAGCAGTTATCTAATCGGGGTGTCTGAGGTCTTGCGGTATTTACGATACAACTTGTATATAAGTACTAAAATTTAAGTTTGACCGTTTGTCTTCGATCACTTCGTGCGGTAAAGGCGTTTTGAGAACCGTTGGTGCCACTTCCACTTCCCCGATCATTGCCGCGCGATTTGATTCTATGGGAATCGCTACATGCGTGGACGTCACTGACCACCCCAGTACTATTGAAGATCAGCGCTGTGTTGTGGTTCACGCTGCACCACAGCTTTACGCTGAGTGTTACCCCATAGTGCGGCTAAATAGTTAATGCATGTTATTTTTGAATATATTTATTTTTTATAGCTGACCGACCGTATTTGCAACGGCGTAGTAAGAAAGCGAGTAAGCATGAAAGATAGTGTCGGTGTAAAGATGAGAAAGGGTATGCTCCGTTGGTTCGGGCATATAGAAAGAATGTCCGAAGAAAGAATGACAAAACTGATATACAATGCGAAAGTGGAAGGATGCAGGTACCGGGGAAGACCTAGACTATCTTACCATGACCAAATAGACCGGGTTTTATCTGAAGGACAAGTCAGGAGTCTCCGTAACCGGCGAGCGTATATGAGACTAACTATGAGAGTAGATGAAGCCAGAGAGGTATGTAAGGAAAGAACCTGTTGGAACTCGGTACTCTCTGCCTACCGCGTAAGGGATCTGGCGTGATTTTTTATTGTAGTGTACTTAACTGTAAGCCTAGCTAATAAATATATATTTCTTTCTTCTAATTTATGCTATCCTGGTACTCTAATTTTAAAGGTTTCATTTGGAACCAACTTGGAATGATATTTTCTTTTTTTCATTTTAACGCAATAACGTGCTGCGCCATTTGGAACTGTCTGGTGCATTTTGGTTGGTGCGTTTAATGAAATGGTAGGCACCATTAGGATTAATGATAAAATTATCCTATATCAGAATATGGTGAACGAGCAATATTATGAGTATGAACTGTAGTTATTACTACCATTTAATGATTACATCTTTCACGTGGTCAAACGTACCTACTAGCGATGCGCGACTGCGAATGATTCCATTCGAATCATTCGAATGATTCACGAAAATTAGTTACTAAACGCCTCCCATTCGACTTGCTGGACCGAATAATGAATAAAGTTCGGCGAACGAATAATGAATTTACCTATCGGTCGCACCACAGAGTACAAAGGAAAGTATGTTAGCATCATTCCGCCTGCAGCTTACTCCAACGTCCGCTAGGGGCGCTTTTTGAGCTGAAGCACTGTAAGCGCTTTTAAAAAAATGTACTGTTAGCCGTTTGTTTCATTCCAGCACTTGATTACCACGCGCGTCATCATCATCATCATCTCAGCCTATACTTGTCCACTGCTGAACATAGGCCTCCCCAATCGCTTTCCAGCGTAACCGGTCCGATGCCACCTGCATCCAACGACTTCCTGCGATTTTCACAAGATCGTCGGTCCATCTGGCAGGTGGTCGTCCCACGCTGCGCTTGCCAATACGTGGTCTCCACTCTAGAATCTTTCTGCCCCAACGCCCGTCCGATCTTCGCGCTATGTGGCCCGCCCATTGCCACTTCAGCTTGCTAATCTTAACGGCTATGTCGGTGACCTTGGTTCTTCTACGAATCTCTTCATTCCTGATTCGATCACGTAGAGAAACGCCGAGCATAGCTCTCTCCATAGCTCGCTGAGCAACTCTGAGCTTTTTTATGAGACCTATTGTAAGAGACCACGTCTCTGATCCATATATCATCACTGGTAACACACATTGACTAAAAACTTTAGTCTTTAGGCACTGAGGTATTTTGGATGAGAAGATGTTGCGCAGTTTCCCGAACGCTGCCCAGCCGAGTTGGATTCGTCGATTGACCTCTCTCTCAAAGTTGGACCTACCTAACCGGACTACCTGTCCCAGGTAAATGTATTCGTCGACAACTTCAAGAGTAGAGTTCCCAACGGTGAGTGCGGTGGGTACGACATGGACGTTACACATTATTTTCGTTTTGTCCATGTTCATTTTAAGACCCACTTGTTGAGATACTCTGTTGAGGTCGCCGAGCATTCGTCCTAGATCTTCCAGCGACTCCGCCATGACCACAATGTCGTCGGCAAATCGAAGGTGAGTGATGTATTCGCCATTGATGTTGATGCCAAGTCCTCGCCATTCCAAGAGCTTGAAGGCGTCCTCTATGGTGGTCGTAAACAGTTTCGGAGAAATGACGTCTCCCTGTCTTACTCCTCTTTTTATGGAGATCGCCTTCGTGCACTGCCCCTGTACTCGGACTGACATGGTGGCGTTATTATACAAGCACTTCAACACTTCGATGTACCGATAGTCAATGCGGCATCGCTGGAGAGATCTAAGAACCGCCCAAGTCTCGATCGAATCGAAGGCTTTCTCATAGTCCACAAACGCCAAGCATAGTGGCCGATTATACTCCTCGGTCTTCTGTATAATCTGCCGCAGCGTATGTATGTGGTCTATGGTACTAAAGCCTTTCCGGAAACCGGCTTGTTCGGGAGGCTGGAAATCATCAAGCCTGCGTTCGAGACGATTCGTGATGACTCTCGAAAACAACTTGTAAACATGGCTCAGCAGTGTGATGGGCCTATAGTTCTTTAATAAAGTGTTATCACCTTTCTTGAAAAAGAGTACCACCACAGCCCTGTTCCATGCTTCCGGCGCTTTTCCTTCGAGCACGACGGAATTAAACAGCCTCTGAAGGACTTTAAGTACCGGCGATCCGCCCGCTTTCAGAAGCTCTGCAGTAATTCCGTCTTCACCCGGCGCTTTGTTGTTTTTAAGTTGGTTGAGAGCCATCCTAATCTCGTACAGGCTGATGTCCGGGATATCTTCAGTGTAGTGTTGGGTTAGCTTGGCTCTTGGGTCTTTTACCAAGTCAACAATAGGTTCAGCTACTGAGGTATACAACTGTCCATAGAACCTCTCTATCTCCCTGAGCACCTCTAACCTATTCGACGTTACGTTTCCTTTCTCCGTCTTCAGCTTCGTCAACTGGCTTTGCCCAATCGACGCGGCTCTTGCGAACACTTTGGAGCCCTTGTTCTGCTTTATGGTCTCCTCAATACGTCTTGTGTTGAAGGACCGTAGATCGTGTCGCAAGGACTTCAATATCTGTCCATTGAGCTGCCTATAGGACTTAGCATCATCGGAGGTTTGGAGTCTCATGGTACGTCGCTCAGCCATAAGGTTTCGGGTGTAGTCGGATAGCTTTTGAGGCCTATTTTTACGGTGGGGCTTAAAATGCTTAGACCCGACCGTATGGACAGTCTCTACCAACCTATTGTTGATTTCGTCCACTGATGCGCTGCTGTCTAGCAATTCGAAGCGGTTTGACAATTCGAGTTGAAAGTTCTCGGGGTTTTGGATATGTGTATTAGAAGGTCGGAGCGTAGACTTCATCAGACGCGATCTTTCCATTTTGACATTAATATTTAATGTGCCTCTGACCATTCGGTGATCACTGCCGGTTTTTACCCTGTGAATCACGGAGACATCATTAAATATTTGTCGCTTGGTGCTCATGATGAAGTCTATCTCATTTTTTGTGAAACCATCAGGGCTCATCCAGGTCCATTTCCTATGAGACGGCTTCTGGAAGAAAGAGTTCATCATAAAGAGTCCCTCCTTCTCCAGAAATTCGGCCAGCCTCTGACCCCTGGGATTACGCTGCCCATATCCAAATTGCCCCACTCTCAGCTCATCATCGCCCCGTTTGCCCAGTCGCGCATTGAAGTCACCCATAATTACTGTAAAGTGTGCTTTGGAAGTATGTATGGCTCTACTAATGTCCTCATACATAACTTCGACCTCATCATCTGAGTATGCCGAGGTCGGTGCGTAGACCTGTATGACCTTCAGCGAATATCTTTTGGATATTCTGAGTATCAGGTACGCTACCCTGCTCGACACACTAGTGATGGACACAACGTTGTTTATGAGTGACTTGTGGACGATAAATCCGACACCACCTTGGGACTGCTGTTCGCCCTCCCGGTAGTAAAACAAGTTGCCGGATTTTAAGGTTATCGTGTCCTCGCCCTCTCTTCGGACCTCCGATAAACCAACAATACTCCACCGCAACTTGTTTAACTCTTCTTCCAGCTCAACTAGCTTCTCATCTGTCTTCAATGTGCGTGCGTTGTATGTCACCAGGGCCAATTTTCGGTTTTGGTGGTAGCCGAATCTCTGCCGGAGATTCTTAGCACCCCTTGTCCTGTCGTTACCATGGCTGCTACCGTGGCCAGGACGAACAGGACCGCCGGGGACTAGGGGCCTGGTTTTCTTGCTTTCTTCCATATTGGTTGGGGGTGTTTGCCATACTCGCCACGCTTGGCAGGCGGGTTGGCGAGCGCAGTTTTTGGTTGTAAAAGTGTTAAGGGAACGCTGCTGCCCATGCCCTAGTTTTCCCTTAGTCGCCTTGTACGACACCCGATGGGATGAGATGGGTTGGTCCTATTCTAAGCCGGGAACCACGCGCGTATTATATTAAAATTCTATACTAGAAACTTTATTAAGACGCACTTTTAAACACAAACCAGCAGGAGCGTTATTATTTAGTTTAGTTGTTACTACTCACTCGCACACGTAATTGGTTTTGGCGCGGAATTGGCGCGAGTAGTCGTCATTCGAATATAAAAATTAGTATATTACTAATGTTCAAGTCGAATCAGAAAATTATTAGTTTTAGATGATTCGAATAGACGGATTATTCGCAGTCGCGCATCTTACCTACCACCTACGAGATCTTATCTGGATAAAAAAATAAACCAAGAATTTAGTTTCTGTGCTATGAATAGCTATAGAAATATAATTTAGCGAATACTGACTGTAATTCTAGAGCAAAAGTAATTTATTTCAAATTTTACCATCTCGACCCGCTTAGGATTTTACAAATAGCCTTTACAGGTCGAGTTGAGGAAATAATTAATTTAATAATATGAAGTTTCCAACTGACGCGCGTGGGTCGAGTTAGTGACTAACTCAAATTAAAAACAGTAAATATAGTAGTCTCACTATTCCGGCACTTCAGTACTTCGGCACGTTCAATAAACCGGCACCCTCCGGCCGCGCCTCCCTCACCTCTCCCTCCGCCCGCTCTGTGCACACGCTCCGGCATTATTTTATTTATTATGAATATTTCTATACAATCCAGTAATCCGAACATTCCAATACTCCCGCACCCCCTAGTTTTTAATATGCCGTATTAGTCAGACTCCTCTCTACTGTATTATAAGACAATTTTATATAATGCATGAAGAGATGTTTGAACGTAGATGAAGCTAAGAGCTGTGTCAGAATCTGCTTAATATGAAAATGTTTACATATTTGGATGTTTTTTACTCAATCACGCAAAACGGCTGAACGGATTTGGATGAAATTTGGCACACATAGTTTATTACTTGAATTAACACTGTATACTTTATAACCCGGAAAAATGGAAGGTTCCTATCTAACGTCAGCGCGGACGAAGTCGCGAGCAGAAACAAGTTTATAATAATAAGTAGTATTACTTCTATAAATTGATAATTAAAACGAAATAAATAAATATCAGACATCTTTAATAACTAACAACATAACTACACAACTAAACTTAAACTTAAAAAAGAATCATTCTGCAATTTTCAATTCATCGACTTTTCCGGAAATTTTTTGCTTTTCAAACATTAGTCTGAGTTGTTCGGTTGCTGACATCGGCAATCTGTTGTTGGCTCCAAACTCTTGGGTGGGGAACTCTGCGGTGTTAAGGCCAGGGTCTTTGAAGGTGAATGGTGTCCAGGGCCCTTGGACGGAGGGGTGGTCCGTGTACTGGTACTTGCGGAGTCGCAGGGATGATACATCGCCCTGTTGTGTCCGAAGCACCTCGATCCATTTAGTTATTTCCTCATGCGTTTTGTTGTTTGTGTTCATCCAAACCCTGTCGCCGTTCACTGCAAATTATCAATGGAAGTTAGATAATTGATGCTTATTGGCAAAAGTCATCGTCGCGAATGGCCCCAGAACCAACAAGTATGTGACCTATTATACCATAATTATTGTCAATAGCACCCATGGTTTTTACTTAAAAAATTATTATCGATAAAATACTATACAATACTTAAAATACTTTTTTTTTTAAATACTATTAAACTTCTTGTTAAAAATACTCCTCCTAGAAGATTGTTGATTCATAAAAATATTACCTTAGCTGACTATACTTTAAAACTTATTCATGGAATTCGTGGAAGTAATGTATGAGAGATTATTTTTTCGAAAACAATGATTTTGGAAGTCTGGGAACAACCTGAATTAGTGTCGTGGCAGTGGCTACCAACAATAAATTCATATACATAATCACCCAGATCGAAACAAAAATTTGTAGGTCATACAGATTTGCAGTGTTCAGTGCAGAGGAATGCCATCCCACGAACACTCGACCCAATGGTGGAGTGGTTTAAGCTCTTAACCATTGAACCAAGCCCACTTCAAGGGTCCCGAACTGTGACTAAATGACCTGAACTGTGATTGCTTGAGATGATTGAAGAGACATACTGAGTTCTTAGATTTACGCGAATATTACACATGAAATAAAACTAGGAAAATAAAACTTTTCGGATTTTATCGTGGTTTATTTTTGATTTTTAAGAGTTTCGAGTGCTTCGCAGCACCCATGGTCACGGGAGGGACTGAGGTGTTAGACGTCCAAAAGGCTTAAATATTTATGATTGAAGAGGTTAAAATGTTGAACTTACAGTATTCACCAACTATTATGGGGCTTCTGTGTCTCCGAGGCTTAAGGTACACCACTACACTGGGGTTGTCTTTAGCGAACTCCACCAGGTCCTGTTCTATAAAATCTCTGAAACAATACAGAGAACATGTCTTGTTCATGTTTCCAAAATTTTATGGCCATCACTTCCATGAGTTTTATTCTGGTATACTATTTCTATCTTCAGTCAGACAGGATAACCATATCCTGGTGCAGATACCAGTCTTTCACAAAAATGGGCACTACAAAAAAGTACTGTTGAGTCCGTATTAAAATGTAAGTACCTTTATGTAGAGAAAAATAAATAAAATAAATATCTATCTATATCACACCAGATCAATGCAGGGTAGGCAGAGAGTACAGAGTTCCAACAGGTTCTTTCCTTACAGAACCCTATGGCTTCCTCCACACTCATAGTTTGTCTATGTTGTTCATCATCTATATACTATTTAATTCTCAGGACATAAAAATGTAGTCATGAACAGGGATTTTAAATGCCTACATACTTTAAAGTTTGTGCATGGATGGTAGTGAGAAAGAAAATAACAGTTGAAATTTCATACATTTATAGTGTTTCGTAAGTCAGGGGAACTAATGAAATCATTTCTCAAATAGTCTTGCACAACCTGCTTACATCCAGCGATGATTACCTAAATTCATTATACTATGGCAATTTTCATTACAAGTTTTGAACTAGAAAAAAGACAGACAGACACAAACAAAGCAGAGTTAAATGAAGGCTTATAATAAAAAAGAGACTTATTTGGTAAATAAACCAAAAAATATAATCTATCTATATGACTGTGTGAATCTATCTATCTATCTGACTCTAGATCCTTTTAGGGATTCTCTAGGGGCTGGCAGAGAGTACAGAGTGCTAACAGGTTATTTCCACACAGACCTTTTTCGTGTGTGTGTATGAATAAACTATGCTGTTGGCCACAGGGCCTTTACAGCTTCACCGGACAAGAGGGCGAGTGTGCAACCACTACGCTCGAGCCAGAAGTGCAAGGGGGCAACTAGCTCAAGGGCACCTCAAGGAGGAGCGCCCTCGGCTTGGGCAGTCGCTATGGGGGAGGGTAAATAAAACGTGTCTCCCGCGGTGCTCTGCAGTGGCGAGAGGGCAAGGGATTCTTCAACCTCAATCCGAAAGAAGGGATGTAAGGGCATCGGGAGGGTCGGTGAGAACATGTAGCGGACGGCGGTAGCGGCTGATAGAAGGGGAGTTAGGTTGGTAGTCGGCGGCAGCTACGATTAGCGGATTTCTATGATTGGGCGCGTTCGCGAGATATCGAGTTGATCAAGATCGGAATAGGCCTCACAGACCCCACTGGCTACCTCTACAGTTGGTTATACACTCGCCGGTTACAAACTGTGTAGGTTATAAGAATATCTAATGTCTTACCTCATACCTCTGCTTCCTCCGTGGCTTTTACAAAACTTCAGCACAATTCTCTGCAATTGACACACATATCGTCCAACTCCATTTTGCAACGGCGCCCGGACGAAGCCGGACTTCAGAAATAGGTTCTTGCCAGACATTTTAATTCAATTTTTCTTGAAGAAAGAGTTATTTACTACAGCATTGAAATAGATTTTGAGGTTATATTTGACAGCCAAAGTCAGATGATGGATTGTATAATAACACAAGAGTGCGTTTTATTGTTTTGTCAATACAAGGAATTTATTTTCAGATTAGAATGGAATCAATTTCTTCCTGGTTGGATTACTTGTTATCTAGGGCACTGAGTTCGTAATTATTGTTTAATTTTTTTATAAATCTTGAATTTAGTTTTAGTACTTTGGCGAAACGACATCTAGTGTAAAATAGCTTAAATATGTGCTACTGTTCATCTACGTCATCTTGACTAGTTTCGTTAGTAAAACAAGGACTTTTAATAAGTACTGCCGTCTATTGGTGAATAGTTAAAGCAATTTTAAAGCAGCGACATCTAGTGTCCAGTAGTAACATATTCGATAACGCAGCAACATCGTTGCTTTTTTATTATTACGATTTCTGTGATACTTATTACGACTTCTGTAACTATAATAACCATTAATTTGTAACTCATCTTGAGGGCCTTAACAAGTTAAAATTCTGCAGTCGCTAACGCTTATAGAAAACGTAAGGTGTCTGGGACTAACAACCCGCTTTTTCGTTTTAAAACATAACTTATGTATTTATTGTTCTAAGAATGTAAATGTAAAGCCTGTACATTTACCGAGCATCATTTGTGCTCGGTCGTCTCCATTCGTTAATCTGCAAGCGGAGTAAAATGTCCCTTAGAAATAAGGTGACACTTTACAAAACTTGCGTTCGACCCATCATGACTTATGCGTGTGTTGTGTTCGGGCATTCGGCCCCCTCTCACATCGATAAACTCCAAGTGGTTCAAAACCGCTTCCTCCGTAAAGCCGTAGGAGCCCCTTGGTTCGTACGGAACGTCGACCTCCACTCCGATCTCGGTCTCGAACCTATTCGCGCCTTTATTAAAAAGGCATCAACACGTCACTTCGCGAACGCATCTACCCATGCGAATCCGTTAATCGTAGCCACCGCCGACTACGATCTCCCCCCCGACCCCTGCCGCCACCGCCGGCCGCGACATGTTCTCACCGACCCCCCCGATGCTTTGTCATCCCTTCTTTCCGCTCAGAATACGGGCGACGACGACGACGTAGTAGTAGATCCCCTCCCATAGCCGGCGGTTGACCGGTGCACTTAGTAGTGCACCCGTCCCCCTACAGCGACTGTCCCAACCGAGGGCGCCTCTTCGAGGCGCCCTCGAGTATGTCGCCTCTTGCCCTTCTGGCTGGCTAGAGCGTAGTGGTTGCACGCTCGCCTTTAAGTCCGGTGAAGCTGTAAAGGCCTCGCGGCCAACAGCGTACATCATTCACACACACACACACACAAGCCTGTACATTTTTTTATTTTTATTAGCGACTAGCTGTGCCCCACGTGCATCCACCGCTTGCGTTATTAAACTTCGTTTTCCCTTAGCATTCATAGTGTGATGGTAAATGGTGATGATGATAGCCTTCCTTGCGAATTAAGCATGCGCGATAGAGCGGAGCGAGCCTATTGTCATAATGGCAGGGACGTTGTGGCAGGATTAATCAAAGGGAATATCTACTAGCCTGTTGTGTCTGTCGGGGCCTGCCACTCCCCCGATAGTTGTTGCTGGGTGCTTGATGTGTGTATGGAGAATGGTTGTCTACTCTATTAAGCGCCATCTGTGGTAGGTACTCACAGCTATAACTATGTATAGGGGTCACGACACCATTATATCCCGCACAATTCACTCACAGAGACAGACAGACAGAATTTTTTGACAGATAAAGCAGGCATCGTCCGGCTATGATTATGTTTTTGGATATATAAGTGATTCTTACAATAAAATATCTACTTACATTGTACAAGAAAATAAAACACTAATTTCATATTTTCAAAATGTTTATTACAAAAAAACATCATAATATTTACAGAGCGAACGAGTAAATACAACTTCGACGAATAGTTATTTTATGAATGCGTTTAAAAATTGCACAGTTTAATTAAAATATGTATTAGAAATTATTTAATATATTTTTATTTAGGTAAATATACATAAATACGATAACAATACCCATTCGGTGTCCACCACGGTGCAATAGGCCATTTCTAATAAAAACATCCATATAACACGAATCTTTTAGTGTGACAAGGACAAGGACAAGGATATTCTTTTTACATTGACAGGGGTCGTCGGTGTGAAATTAGGGTTACAATTAATGAAATGTCGTTTATTTCCGAGCGCGCGCTCAATAGATCCGTCCCTTGTTATTCATTTTTAAAGTAATTGCATCACTGTAACTCTCCCGGAAGGAGACGATCGCAGTCGTCCCTTAAAATTCTGTTTTTACGGAATAGACTTTTTTTATAATTGGCGCGCTGGAGCAAAATTTCTAGATATAAACTTTTTTAAAGTTAAACTTTCAAAAAAACACTATAGCAGGGATTCCCAATGTGGTCGATATCGAGTGGTTATAGCGAGGTTCTGTTAATAGAGTTAGGACTTAGCTAGATTTCTTTTGCGTCAGCACAAAGCCGTCCACTGTTAGACAAAGGCCTCCCTAAAGATCGCCATGACGACCAGCTTCGTGGTATCATCCAACTCCTTTCTACTACTGCTATCCTAATACTTGTGTCAAGGCCTCCCTAAAGATCGCCACGACGACCAGCTTCGTGGTATCATCCTACTCCCTTTTGATTCTGCTATCCTAGTACTTGTGTCTCAGCTGAAAAACACTCCTTAAGGATCGACACGACGACCGCGACCGGCTTTGTCGTCTAATCCAACTCCCTTCTACTACTGCTATCCTGGTACTTGTGTCTCAGCTGAAAGACAAGGCTCCCTAAGAATCGACACTCGATGACTGGCTTTGTGGATCATCCCACTCCCTTCTACTACTGCTATCCTGGTACTTGTGTCTCAGCTGAAAGACAAGGCCTCCCTAAGGATCGACACGACGACCGCGACCGGCTTTGTCGTCTAATCCAACTCCCTTCTACTACTGCTATCCTGGTACTTGTGTCTCAGCTGAAAGACAAGGCCTCCCTAAGAATCGACACTCGATGACTGGCTTTGTGGATCATCCAACTCCCTTCTACTACTGCTATCCTGGTACTTGTGTCTCAGCTGAAAGACAAGTCCTGCCTAAGGATCGACACGCGATGACTGGCTTTGTGGATCATCCCACTCCCTTCTACTACTGCTATCCTGGTACTTGTGTCTCAGCTGAAAGACAAGGCCTCCCTAAGGATCGACCGACACGCGATGACTGGCTTTGTGGATCATCCAACTCCCTTCTACTACTGCTATCCTGGTACTTGTGTCAGCTGAAAGACAAGGCCTCCCGAAGGATCGACACGCGATGACTGGCTTTGTGGTATCATCCAACTCCCTTCTACTACTGCTATCCTAGTACTTGTGTGTCAGCTGAAAGACAAGGCCTCCCTACAAATTGCCACGACGACCGGATTTGTGCTATGATCCAACTTCCTTCTACTACTGCTATCCTAGTACTTGTGTCTTAGCTGAATGACAAGGCCTCCCTAAAGATCGCCACGACGACCAGCTTCGTGGTATCATTCAACTCCCTTCTACTTCTGGTATCCTAGTACTTGTCTCTCAGCTGAAAGACTAGGGCCTCCCTAAATAAAGATCGCCACGACGACCGGATTTTTGCTATGATCCAACTTCCTTCTACTACTGCTATCCTAGTACTTGTGTCTCAGCTGCTCATTTTGTACGAATCTAAATTTCAACTTATTATAAGTACGGCCAAACCAACGCGTTCAGCCGCGCCCGCGAACGTGCTGCGCCCTATGACTAATAAGACACGTAACGCGGCGCGTTACGATATCTTCGTGAAATGATTGTTTGTGACGCCACCAAACTGCCCTATTCTTTATGTCGCTTGTTCCAATAAAAAAAATGATTATTCACCAATTTCTTTTCAGTACATATTATTTGGTGAATCTCAAACTACACGTAAGCTTGTGTCTTGAGACCAACAAAACATTGGTTGTCTGTAAGACATTGCTTTTAGCAATAAGGTTGCCAATCAGCGCCTTGATCAGGGTAGAGCGGGATTGTCTTTTAGCGCCCTTTGGTCGACGCTTTCACTTTACGCTTAAATTATACTTCGGTTTATTGTAAATAAATAATAATTCCCAAATTTTCAAAGTTCCACTTTTATTGCAAACAATGACACTTATTGAATTTAATCAAAAGACCATTAATATTTTTTTTTTCGCTGGCAATTGTTTTTCGCCTTTGACTTTTTGGCGGCCCTTGCCACCTGGCGCCTAGAGCGACCGCTCCTCGCGCTCTACCCCATGGAGAATTAATAACACAATTGTGTTATTAATATTTTGTGTGTGAATTAATTGTAATATGGTGTACTATAAAGAGTATTCCCTCAAATTGTAGTGGCGCTTAGAATACCATTCCACGAAGTAATCGTAACTAACCGCGTTAAGTTTTCACGCGCGAATGCGGACCCTGTTAATGATTATCGGTACCGTTGCTTCTCTACTCCTAATCTTAGTTTAAACGCATTTAGTAAAATCATTTAATAATAAATTATTTATATTGCACTTATTTTATTTAGAAATCATACTGTAATTACCCTTTCTCTTCAATGTTCAAAGCTACATGAATTGACAAAAGAGTAAAAAGTATTTAAACCACGAAGGAAATATAAGGAGGAGTCGGCAACTGTGTCTTCCAACTAGGCCCTGACGTCATCGCGATGGGCGTGGTTTACGTCAGTCTGTCATTTTCAGCTAGATAGCAAATACTGAAGTGGGCTGGGTGTAACATCCTCTTGATTCTACGCCTCCCCGCGCAGTGTCACATTTGATTGTATAGGGAAATAATGCTATCTCCTGTTTATATTTGTTTCGTGGTATGGAGCGTAGTTTTTACATGCTCGTCTTGCCCGACGAAGCTGTGAAAACCTATTGGATGAACAGCGTAGATCAATAGCACACACACGCTCACACTCAGCCAACATCGTAGATCATTTACACAGACACGCTCTCAAAAGCCAGGTGACTGATTACGCCAAGCCAACCTCAGCGCCAACATGGGCTTAAAGTCCTGAACTTTTCATCTATATTATTAATTAATCCGTTCTTCCAGCTGTTTTATTCTGACAGGCACTTGCACAGCGGGTAGATCGACGCTTTTGGCGCGGCGGCGGCCATTTTCGAACTCGATAGCGGTCGGCCGTGCCTGCGCGGGCAGCGGACACAGTTCGGGTAGAGTCGGCCGCTTCCGTATAGGCTCGGGCGTGCGGAGACTACCGCCTGTCAAAATATTGTAAAATATGGCGATTGAGTAAAATGGTGTTACTAGCAATCATTAATATGGTATTTTTGTGTGCGGTGTACGTGTTTGTGGTGCTTGGTAAGGCGTATACTGTCCGATCCCTTAGCAACGTGTTCCCCTTTATACCGGGTTACTCTTAAATGAATTATGGAGAATCGCGCGCGCGGCAACGGCATGAAATTTATCTACCTTTGGGTAGATGAATTAGTGTACGCTCGTACACATTGACATTAAAACAAATTTACAATAAATCGAATACTGATATCACGCACTAATAGTGCGTAACTGAGGGCGCTTTCACCACCATTTTTGTAAGCAATGCTCAGTCTAGACAAGTGTTGATCTAAGTGTAAAATATGAACAATATCGCAGAACAATTTATTAACATATTTACATATTAATGTTATGACCAACAATATAAACTACTTTTGTTGTGAGAATTTAAAGCCTTGTATTAATTAAGAACAAATATTTCGCGAAACGTGTCGCTTGAGATATCGAGCAACGTCGCCCGACTAGTCTAGCGACCTTTTCCTAGTCGCCTCGGCGCCGATTTTGTTGAAAGACAGAAGTGACATACGTGTGTCGTAGGCTTTAGTAACAAAATGAACGAATGTGGCTTAAGCGACAATTACATCTCGCGACTCCGACTCCGATTTAGGACGTTTAGTAATGCAGTCATCGTTATGACAAACATCGATGCATCGATATAATTATTTATCATTCTCCCTATGTCTCTATTTTATCCGGGCGGAAAGACAGAGAGACATACGAATAAAGAAAGCTTAATAAAAGATGTTTCGATACATCATCAATCAATTTAATTTTTCATCATTTTTTAAACGTCACTAATATGATATTATATCGATACATTGATGTTTATCATAACGATGACTGCATCACTAAACTCCCTAAGTCAAAGTATGGGTCGGTAATTGAATCAATATTTCAACCATAAAGCAAATATAAAGTGGAGTCGTCAACTGTGTCTTCCAACTAGGCCCTGACGTCATTGCGATGGGCGTGGTTTACATCAATCAGTCATTCTCAGCTATAATATTTTTCACATAGGAAGGGTACGAAATTAATATCTAATTCAATGGTGTTAAGGTTTAACCATAAGTATAGAAATGGGTCATGCCTCTTATTGCCATTGCATAAAGTATAATTTCCTTTGACACTCACAACTGTCACAGTACCCACATTACATGAAAAATACCATACATGGCAAATACAGAAGTAGGCGGGGCGTAACGTCCTCTTCATCCCGTGCCACCCTGCGCTGTAACACACTTGATTGTAAAGGGCACTCTAATTGAGGCCTAGCGACATGGTCTAACGTCGCTCGACTTCGTCTGACGACACCAGTGGTGGGTCTCCTAATGAAGACGAGGCTTTCATTTTAAATTCAAAAATCAGTTGTTTCATAGAAATAAAATATTCACACTTGATTTTACACGGAGTATGGAGCAAAAGGTGTTTTAAAAGTAATCCCGGAGAACAGAGCAGAATTTAGAAGTAATCCCATATATAGGGTTATTCGGACAAATATTTGGGTTAATTTGGCGGGAAACAAAGTGTTTATACAAATGGCATAATGTAAACATAACTGTCAAAACAAAAAAAAAACGCGTTTAGTTTTTCGTGTATATATATTTTTTTATGTAATTTACGGCCTTGGGTACTAGCCTTTTAATACCACGTGTGTATATATGTGCGTTACGTGTTGCCACGGCAAAAATTGGTAGAAAAAAATGTAGATAAGTAGTGTGTTATATTAGAGAAATATTAGAAGCTACAAATATGTATAGAACGGACAATAAGCGAAGTATAGAAAGTAAGAAATAAAAATAAGTACAGAACAGAAGCTGGAATTTTCTATTATTATACAATACTTAATAGGCTGAAGTTTAACCTCAAAATAAGCCCGAAATATAAATTGACGTGTCATTACGATCATGACGTCATCACTTCACACACATATGATTTCACAACCCACGCTTAATTAATGTATTACATAAAATAATACAAAATAACACCGCCACGCTTATATGGTCGTCAAGTGCACTGTGGACACCTACGTTCCGCCGACGATGTTTGGTACCAATATAAAATAGGGTTGAGCCTATTGTCATTATACCCGGCACCAGACCCAAGACTGTTATTGAGAATTTTACGAAAACCACACATTATCCGACCTAAGAATTGAACCCAGCACCTCATTATCGCTATCTGCATAATCCGTCACACTCAATCACACGCAATTAATAAATAGTTCATAGTGTGTGGCCATCATTTTCTTTTAAAAAAAATTTAATTGACACCCAGCATAAAGACATTATTAGAAAAATTAAAAAAAAATCGAATCATATATAACCATGGATATAATACAATGGACTGAGTACTGTCAAAATATTATTAAAGAAAATTAAACTTTTACTCACAGACACAACATTCAATTTTCTATGATTTAAACAACTCGAGAAACCATGATGAGTGAGAGCAATAACCTTGAGCACGGTGTCACGCTTGCACCCATTACTATGCAGTACGGTGACCATAAGGTAAAACTAATACGGGCTATACCTAATTATCATATGGTTTAAATACACTGTAAACCATTTATTACCGAGTTCAAAACGAACAAGGTTCTGAATTCGTCTTTCAGGATTCGTCTATATAGGATGGATTAAGATGGGGCCATAAGGGCAACTCTCTCAACCGTTGTAATCCTTAATTTTTGTGATATTTGGAGCTGAAATTACAGATTCTGAAAATGTACAGTCAGCCAAAATGAACAATTTAACCAAAAGCTTTGACTACTACTCATTTAAGATGTGGCATATGCGTAGAAAGAAATAATTATGGCAATAAACAGTGCCCGAGAATTATACGTTTATTATATGTCAAGTCCATAATCGTCCCAATGTTTGGTCACCCTACTTAGAAAGAGACGTAGAGCTCTCAGTGAGTATCCTTGTCATTCTGTTTTTTTCGCAGAGTGCTTAATCCATTGTATTATATCCATGTATAAAACATAAAACTTTTTACATGTTAAAAAAATAGTATTTGGCGTTTGAAAAAAACAACTCAACAACATCAAAAGCGTAGGCTCTTGTTTTTGTCGTAATGGCGAGAACGAGCTATTTTTATAATTTTCTGTTATATTAAAATAGGAAGGAGATCAAAAGCGTTTAAGCATATAAATAATTTACAAATTTATTATAATGAACATCGATAAAAAAATAAAATAAAAATGGTTGTCTCGGTACCATACCTTGTTAAGGCATTGTAAATAAAAAAAAGTACATTATTAGTGCTGTTTTGGTGACGTGCGATCACTGTGTTGCACTATTTCGACAATTGATCGTAGCAGAGTTCGACAATCGTTAATCGTATCCATTCCGATCTCGGTCTCGAACCTATTCGTGCCGTTATTAAAAAGGCGACAACTAGATATTGCGACCGTGTCCAATCATAGGTATCCGCTTATCGTAGTAGCCGCCGACTACGAACCTAACTCCTATCAGCCGCTACCGCAGTCCGCGGCATGTTCTCACCAACCCTACCGATGCCCTTACATCCCTTCTTTCGGATACAGATACCGCACACAGGATCATACACCGAACTCGCCGGCGAATTCGAAGAATCCCTTGACCAGGGCGAGATACCTAGTATACGCCCTCCCCCATAGCGACTGCCCAAGCCGAAGCCTTTCCTCTTTGAGGCGCCCTTGAGCTAGTTTCCCCCTTGCCCATCTGGCTCGATCGTAGTGGTTGCACGCTCGCCCTCGGCAGGTTACAGCAGCCATAGCCACGGGAGGGACTGAGGCGTTTGACGTTCAGAAGTCATTTATATTCTCAAGTACCTTAGGGGAATTTAATTGCATTTGAATAAATACAATTGATTGATCCTCATTCCTGGACCGTCATCGTCTTGGACGGACGATTTAGCGCAGTGAAAAGCTGAAGCCGCTCCGCCCGTGTCGAATAGTCGCGGGTTCCGCACGGGACAAATCTTTGTGTGGGACACAATTATTTGTTCCGGTCTGGGTATTTGTGTATGTTTCATGTTTGTACGACGGTTATATATAAATAAATACACTTACCTGGAATATACTATATACAATTATAATAATTTAAGGGTGATCTATCTATCTATAACCTCACGCCAGATCCCTTGCGGGGTAGGCAGAGAGTACAGAGTTCCAACAGGTTCTTTCCTTTCATACCTCTCTGGCTTCCTCGACTCTCATAGTGCGTCTCATACACGCTCGCCGGTTACGGAGACTCTTGACTTTTCCATCAGATAAGACTCGGTTTATTTGGTCGTGGTAAGATTTAAGGGTGATGATAATAATATTAATAAATTATACACAAACTCGGTGATTGTAAAACTTTGTACGTTAACAGAGAGTCGACTGGACGAGACGATCATCGGTTCTTAAGCACACCCATGACACAGGAATAAATCCTAGTGTGGGGCGACGTTTTATATAACAAAAAACTTTTTTTTTTTATTTCCGTGGTGCTTTACAACTGGGCTTTTCCTAGTTGTAGTCACCTTCTCTATGGCTGATGTGCCAATTTTTTGTATCCCCCGCTTTGGAAAGGAGGGAAATAGAATTTTATTATTCCTACTCCCCTCGTTTTTTCTTTCTAATTAAATTTGTTGCGGGTTCCAAGACAATTAAAGCGCTTCCTGGGACATCGCAAAGTTCCAACCTTGGCGTCATCTAAGGAAACCATTGTGGATCCTGGATTACAGGAGTTACAATGGTGGGAATGTGTGGCTTAGTCCCAAACAAAAAAAATAACAAAAAAATTAGTTGAAAAATGCCCAACATTTATGTTCTCCAGTCCGCACGTCACCAAAACAGTGAATAATTAAACACAGTGGTAGCATCAGAAGGTTTGCGAGAGGCGTGTGCTCACCTATGTACACCCGTGCGTTCACATACCCTTGCGGCGCGGCGCCGGCGCGGGCGCAGACTCGACCGGCTCGTCCTGAAGCGTCTCGCAGCCGTCCGCACGCGTCCGCGCGCCCAGCTTCGGAGCACTGCGATCAAAGGACTTGAGTTTAATAAAATTAATAACAATATCAGCCTACTGCTGGGCAGAGGCCTTCTCTCACAAACCCAGGTGAGAGAGATTAGGTCATACTCCACAACGCGGAGCCAGTGTGGTACGGTGGAGGCAGGTGTGTGGCCACTTGCTGTCAGAACTTATCAAGCCGCCTTAAAGCATCCGACTTTGCTTTAAGCATATTAAGTGGTATGAGACGAACTATGAGAATGGAGGAAGTCAGAGAGGTATGTAAGTAAAGAACCTGTTGGAACTCTGTTCTCTCTGCCTACCCCGCAAGGGATCTGGCGTGATGATAAAGATAGATAGATAGAAGTGGTAGCCGGGACCAACGGCTTAACGTGCCTTTCGAAGCACGGCGGCGCGCGAATATGAATATGCCACAAACGGTCACGCATCTCAGGCCGATCGAGTCGAACGACACCGCGGTGGCACGGCGCTACGAGCGCCTCAAATAAAATTATTAAACGTTATTAAACTAAAAATCCGGCAACTTGATTATGCACTATGCACCGGAGAAACAGTGGTAGCCTAGTGGTTAGACAGTTAGATTGCAAAGTCTCTGACTTTGACTGACCTCTGGGTCTCGGGTTCAAACCCAGGCACTTCTGTCTTTCCGAAAGCATGTGCGTATTAAAAATTAATTATCACTTGCTTTAACGGTGAAGGAAAACACCGTGAGGAAACCTGCATGCCTAAGAGTTTCTCGAAGGTGTGTAAACTTCGCCAACCCGCACTGGGTCAGCGTGGTTGACTATGGCCTAAACCCTCTCAGTTTGAAAGGAGGCCCGCGCCCAACGGTGGGACAGTTTTACCAGGGTTAACATTATTTACTGGAGAAACACAACATATTTTTTGTAGCTCACGTTAGGATACGCATACTACCACACTTTGTGACATGTGCTTGCCAAACCGTGACACATTCGAATGTTAATTGTATTACAAGCTTAGTTGCCTAGATCTTAAGGTTTTATAATCAGGCCTTAGACACCATCTGGGTCTAAATTTCTTGTCAAGACAAACCCAACGAACCCAAACACGGCGGAGTTATATTAATTAGGTGGGTAGCTCTATTTGCCACCTTTCGGCTTCATCGTCAGACCCTAAACACCATCTGGTGGTATAGTACTTGTCAATACCAATCTTACAAGCTTAAACACGAGAAGATTACGTTGTACAGTTCCTATGACCACCTTCCGATTCCATCATCAGAACAGCTCCATGGTACCATATTATTGCATCGTCACAGACTTTACATATGTATGCCAAACTTCAGCTCTATAGGATACCGTGCTTAAAAAATGGATCGCAAGATTTGAGACCGAAAATACAGATATACATACGAAAATTGCAAGTTTAATACAGGCTTATAAAATAAAATCTTGTAAAGATATATATTATCAGCGCGATATTCTGCGATCACCAAAGTTAAGTAACATTCAGTCAGTCTGAGATGAGGGATCGTTTGATCGTGCTATCGTGCTTAACTTGAAAGCATTATGGGCGTTTTGATAGATTCCTATAGCCGGTGGCCACAAACCTGCCTCCAACGCACCACACTGCGTCTGCGTGGTAAAATATTAGCTATTATCTTACCAAACCACTGCATATTCAATCAAAACACTGCAAGAATAAAGCCTACCCCAAAGATTCTGTACCAGCCCTAACCCAGCAGTAGGTATAATAAACACAACGATACGCTCAATTCGTCGAAATTATACCGTATTACTAATATGCACATAATCTGTGGTCTAACAACACAGTCACAGTCTAAAAATTTGCAGACACCTCAAACAGTGTGAAAAAGCCGCGGGCGGCGGTAGCGGCTGATAGGAGAGGAGTCAGCGCCTATAGCCAAGTTGACAATCTACGGTCTTAAAACTAATAGAAAGCGGAAAAATGTATGGGAATGACATTTTGCAACGAAAAGCCACATGGTCAAAACAATGCGCTATCGATCGCGACAAGAGAATAGAAACAAAACGCTTGCAACTTGTCTAGGCCCTCAGGTGCGTAGTCGCCGACGGCTAGGGGGTTTCGATGGTTGGACACGTTTACTATTTTATTTATCCAAGCTGTAACATAATAAACGCAAGACCTGAAAGTAGTTTGTTCTAAATCGATAACTAAATTGATTCCAACTATTTTTAATGTATCTTACATTTTTTTTAATTTGCAAAAAATTTATTTACTGCTTCAGTGCGCTATAAAAAACTAAATTTCTTCTTGATTTATAGCAATAAGGAGATAACAAATGCATTCCTAACCCGTATTTCTCAAAATGCACACGTACACGTACAAGTTTCATTGTTAATTGGGGTATAAAAGTGCTTAAAAAAGGGTAAAAACCTTTAAATTTGGAAATTCGCGCCTATATTAAAAAGGCGACAACACGACACTTCGCAAACGCATCTACCCATGCGAATCCGTTAATCGTAGCCGCCGCCGACTACGATCGCCTTTTCAAGGCGCCCTCGAGTATGTCGCCTCGTGCCCTTCTGGCTCGAGCGTAGTGGTTGCACGCTCGCCCTTAAGTCCGGTGAAGCTGTAAAGGCCACGCGGCCAACAGCGTACATCACTCACACACACACACTACTAATATATACATAATCTGTGGTCAAACAACACAGTCACAGTCTAAAAATTTACAGACTCCTCAAACAGTGTCGTTCGACCACTGAACTCACCTCTGTTCGAACAGTATCTTGGTGAGTCGGGCTACTTCCCCGCGCAGCTGATGCAGCTCCTTGTCTTTAGCCCTGGACTCCTGTTCTGCTGTCTTCTCTCGGAGCGCCAGTCGCGCTCGCATGTCATCGAAACTGGTAGAGGAGATTTAAAGCGTTCGTTATTGTGGTTTAACTGTGAGTTGGTTGAGTTCTTGAAGTTATGTGATAGGAGAATAGTGGCACTTAAAGTTACTGCGGATGATGTACTTCATAGGTAATGTTCAAACCCAGGCACGCACGCACCTTTGTTTTTTCGAAAGCATGTGCGTATTAAAAATTAACTATCACTTGCTTTAACGGTGAAGAGAAACGTCGTGAGGAAACCTGCATGCTTGAGAGTTTCTCGATGGTGTGTGAAGTTCGCCAACTACCATTGGGCCATGTAGTGGACTATGTAGTCGACCCTCTCAGTCTGAGAGAAGACCCGTGCCCAACGGTGGGACAGTTTCTTAACAGGGCTAATATTATTATACCATAACGCCTATATTCCCCAAGCAAGGTTGGCAGAGGTGTTCAGTGTACATCAACTATGTAGGGTCCTATGTCGTAGGTGGTGAGCCCATTGCCATTACACTCGGCGCAGTGCCAGACTCAGGATTGATATTGATATATAAATTTGTTAGACCGAGGATTGGAATCCAGCACCTAGTGATTGCTACGCACAGCATTCGCACTGACGAAAGAGGTAGTTATAATTTAAGAAATAACATATTCACATCTACATCTGTTTTCACTCTTATATAGGTCCCAATGTAATAAGGGATGAGCGTATTTTACACCGGGCACAGTTTTAAACGCTCCCTGATATTGGGAAACTTTCAATTGAAATATTAGATATATTTGTTCCACCTAACATTCGAAAAGGTTCTCGTATTCTCCAGCAACACTATACGCTATCTATCAATCTATATCATCACGCCAGATCCCTTGCGGGGTAGGCAGAGAGTACAGAGTTCTAACAGGTTCTTTCATTACATACCTCTCTGGCTTCTTCCACTCTCATAGTTCGTTCGGAGACTCTTGGCTTGCCCTTCAGTAAGACACCATATATGGTATTTGACTAATAATGCAGTCAGTTGTACTTAAGAAGTAACTTGTTTAACCTCGATTGCATAGCGTGTCGTAGCAACAATCCCCTATTAATAAGACGCTTAGAGGGTGATTATGGCGAAGTCGGCACTTTAAAAAACGTAACCTCACACCAGGAATTACTCCATTGCATTTAAAAACATAAATTTCACATACACAAACACCCAGATTGAAACGAAATAATCAAATGGTTGTTTTTAGGTCACACAAATTTGTCCGGACGGGATCCAGCCGAACTATTCCAGCAAGAGGAGCAGTCTACGTTCTAAATAGACCACAAAACCAACCCGTCGTCGACTTCCAATACGGCAGAGACTCAGATGCAATGGAAAGCACATGTCGCCTTATGTAGTGCTCGCTTAACAGTCTTGCTAATAGCTGTTTATAGCAAACAACAGTTGTTTACATGACATTCTGCCTTTATACTCACAGCTTCCTAAGACACGCGCATTTCCTCGTCAAATGCTCAACTTGCTCCCGAGACGCTTTCTCCACCTGTTTGATCTTCGTGCCATCCTCTGACCTCTTCTCTCGTAGCTCTTTCTCCCTCGCTAGCGCTTCTCTATGTTAGTAAGGAGTTGAGGGTACAAAACGATCAGTTATAGTTATTTTTGGAATTATTTTTTTTTATCTGGGCAAGTTTGGGAGTGTATCTAGTGGCGTGACAATAACCCATGTCAGGCGGCACACGCGTTGTGCTAAAGCGATGTAAGCGCTTTTCAAAAGAATGTAGTGTTAACTGTTTGGCTCATTTCAGTGCTTGATTAATGCGTGTTGAAAAAGCGCTCGAGCTAAGATAGGGTAAGACAGTAGGCCACTTCTATAAACAAAATTACACAAACGGCTTATATGACCGCCAATCATCAGCGTTGAACTGATTTTGTATTCTACTTGATTATCATTTATAAGTCTTATAATTAGAAATATAACCTTTAATGGCGTGTGGTAGATTTTTTCCAACATTAAGCTACCACATGAATACTAAAAGGAAATGTAACTAAAGCAACAACGATTTAAATTCTTTAAGAGCCACAGTCTAAAAATTTTGCAAAGGCCTCACTCTGTGTTGTTACGCCACTAGATTTTGTTATAGGACCACAGATTAAGTTTGTGGCAATTAAAAAAGGGCAATCAAATTGGTAGTCAAAAATTAAACAACTATTTTAGTTTATTAAACCACCAATAAAAGGCTTTAAATAAAATAAAAATAAGTGCGACGAGGATCTTTTGGCCCCTGGCCAAAATCAGAATCAACGCTGTCATCAAGTAATGGTAAAATGGTAGCACTAATTTGACACCAACGCGAGGGGCGCGTTGGTGTCAAATTAGTCCATGTCATCCCACGAGCCAAAAAATCTTTTTGGGCTACATAATATGGTATTTTAAAAAACATCTTGTCGACAGGTAAAGAAAAAAAAAATGCGAATTATTTTCTTTATTTTTGTGTCTTACACTAGACTTTGGCGAAAGTATAAAAGATATAAAAATGATTACTTATCATTTAAAGAAATTGAATGACGGTGACGATACAATAACTGAACGATGGATATGACAAAGCTGATGAAGATAACGCGTCGAAACTTTCAAATTAATCGTAAACTAATTGTAATTTTGCAAAGAAATTTTTGTTTTAAGACTCTGCTTTAAGGTCTCCCATTGAATTATTATGTGTACTAGAGAAGCTATTTGTTAAAAAAAACATCCCAACTTGCTGACCACGCGGTAAGCGAAAATGTTTGTGTTGTCAATACAATCTTACATTTCTGGAGTTATTTGAACAGTATCTGAGTGCATATGAAGATATTTTCTTAAATAAAACTTAGCAATCTACCGTGTCACGTTGCGGCCAGCACCTGGCATGAAATGAGATATACAAGTTGTATCGTAAATAACGCCAGACCTCAGACACCCCAATTAGATAATACCTTAAAAAATTCAATACGAAAACCAGTTTTCCAAATTTAACATTTTTTACCCCCTTTTGAAGCACTTTCACACCCCAATTAACAATGAAACTTGTACGTGTTTGTGTGCGAATTGAGAAATACGTTTTAGAAATGCATTTGAAATCTCCGTATTGCTTAAAATCAAGAATAAATTTAGTTTATCATAGCATACACCTTGTATAGTGACGGAAGTAAAATTCAGTTGACGTGTCTTCTCTAATACGTAGTGCCATGAATGTATAAAAATGGGCGGACGGAATTTGGCTGAACTAAAAGAGAAGCTCGATAGTAAATTAGTGCGCGTGTACGTACGAGCTGAGACGCACACACTCACACCACAGTAAGTCCATCGACCGCCATTACGCAACAGACTTCGTTTGACAGAAGTTGCTTTCGTAATAAGAGAACAAATGGGTGAAAAGCGTGTACGTACTAGCTCAAAAGTACGTACAGTAAAAGAGATCTTTTGGCCCGGGGCCAAAATCGGAACTAACGCTTTCAACATATAAAATGTCACTTCACGACAGTTACAGAGTTGCCCTTTGCTGCGAAATCAACCCAAGCTCTTATAAACACCGTCATGCCTATATTCCCCAAGCGGGGGTGGCAGAGGTGTACTGAGTACACCCACGTTTCGCCGACGATGTTAGGTCCCATGTAATAGGTGGCGAATCTATTGCCATATACCGGACACAATTCCAGACTCCGGACTAGTACTGGGAAGTTTTCGTTAGAAAAACTACACTTGTCCGATCTAGGATTCGAATCCAGGACATAGTGATCACAAAGCGATGCGCTTTGCCACTAGACCAACGAGGCAGTACCTAAGTTCTTTATTTAAAATATAAACGGTGCGGACCCACCTGTTGAAATATTTCGCTGTAAGTAGGAGAAGTGGAATATTTAATTAAATACCCTAAGTTACCTTAACCCTACTTTCACACCAACCCCCTTCAATGTCATTTACGGGCCAAAAATCCTTGTCGAACCGTACACGCGAACTGAATAACTATTGGGCTTCACTATGTTTAGCGAGATTCCGTCTGCTTTTTTATACGTCTATGGTAGACTCAAAACCTGTTCTGTCAAACTGGAATATAGTTTAAATCTCCGCTTAAATGGGCGGGAAATCGAAGAGTGATGTCGTCAATTTGTTTTAATTTCCAAAACTTGTGTTATTTCGAATTATAATTTGTAATGTTGGTGGAATATTAAGCATTATGTATTCCTATATGTGGATGAGTGAAGGTAATTGTAACAAAGTGATAAAACGTGCCTTTTCGATTTCCCTCAAAACGGCCGGAGCAATTGGTATGTAAAGTATCCATCGCTTTACTATCCAGGGTGGGGCACTTCATCAATTTCATAAACATCGCCGTCATCAAGTTCATCGGGGAGTTGAAATAATTTAGAAATGAATATTCGTAATACTTGACATTGGCAAAATACGCGTCCTCGTGATGCCATAAACATAAAAAAAAAACCGCTTAAATAATGCAGTTTGATTTTTTCGTATTACCCTTATGCTTAGAAACCAGTGGTTAAAATGAAGATAATAATTTATTATAAAAATTGAAAGTTTCGATACAAACATCAAACTATTCGAATATTTGTCATAGTTTGTGAATATGAGTTTAGTACACATATAATGAAGTGTATGACTAGATATTATTTTGATGATATACACAATTTAAAGTTTATAAATTTAAAACGATTACAAGCTTCATATATCAGTCCAATTGGCAGTATTTTAATTAAAAAAGTATTATTTTATAAAATATAGAAAAAAAAGTGTTAACATCGATTTATTTTGTATGCGATGCAAATATAAATAGGTATGATATTTTGTCATACTGTGAGGTCTTTTGTTAATGAATTTGGAAAACAAAACTAAGAAATATTCTAATATTAAGACTTACTTACCCCTCGTTCGTACGGACGCTTTTTTACCAAAAAGCTGCAGCGCTGTACAGCGCTTTAAAAAAAATGTACTGTTAGCCAATTATTTCATTCCAGCGCTAACGCGTGTCCAAAAAGCGTTCCTGCGAACGTAGCGGGTAGGGCTGATTTTCTTTTCATCATCGTTAGGATGAAATATAGTTAACAATTAAAAATAACAGTTGTATGTAAAATGTTCATTCATTTCACTTTTATATTCAGTCAAATTACAATGTATTTGATAGATTACATTTTAGTAGTATACTGAGTTCTTAGATTTACGCGAATATTACACATGAAATAAAACTATTTTTCGGATTCTGCGTAGATCAGACCAACAAAAATAATTAAGAAGCTTGAGGGTACCCCGGAAGAACTATGCCTTTTGGACGTCTAACACCTCAGTCCCTCTCGTGACGATGGGTGCTGCAAAGCACTCGAAACATCGGGAACATAAAAATCAAAATAAACCGCGATAAAATCCGAAAAATAGTTATATTTTAGTAGTACTTAAAAAAACGTAGGTATATATGCAAAATTATTGTTTTCAATATTTTAAGTCACGTTTAACAGGTCGGAGTTGTTAAACGAACATGTCAGATTGACTAAGTTGATCGCTGGCTCGCGTGTGTGTGAATGATGTACGCTGTTGGCCGCGAGGCCTTTACAGCTTCACCGGACTTAAGGGCGAGCGTGCAACCACTACGCTCGAGCCAGAAGGGCAAGAAGCGACATACTCGAGGACGCCTTGAAGAGGCGGCTTCGGTTGAGACAGTCGTTGCGGGGTGAGGGGGTGCACTACTAAGTGCACCGGTCAACCGCCGGCTAGAGGAGGGGATCTACGACTTCGTCGTCGTCGTCGCCCGTATTCGGAGCGGAAAGAAGGGATGACAAAGTATCGGGGGCACCGGTGAGAACATGTCGCGGCCGGCAGTGGCGGGGGCGGCAGGGGTCGGGGGGATCGTAGTCGGCGGCAGCTACGATTAATGGATTCGCATGGGTAGATGCGTTCGCGAAGTGTCGAGTTGTCGCCTTTTTAATATAGGCGCGAATAGGCTCGAGACCGAGATCAGAGTGGAAGTCGACATTCCGTAAAAACCATAGGGCTCCTACGGCTTTACGGAGGAAGCGGTTTTGAACCGCTTGGAGTTTATCGATGTGAGAGGGGGCCGAGTGCCCGAACACCACACACGCAGTCATGATGGGTCGTACGCAAGTTTTGTAAAGTGTCAACTTATTTCTAAGGGACATTTTACTCCGCTTGCAGATTGGCTGGCTCGCACCATGGTACCACAGCGCGAAGAGTAGGCCTGAAAATTATTGCTACTTTTGAATAATTTTCTTTTGATGAAATTACGAATTTATTTCACATTGATTTCATGGGCAGGCAATTTTTAATTTGCTGAGCTAGTGTCAAGTAGCATTGTTAGCTATTTATTAATATAAACTGAGAATTTAGCAGCCATGTTAAAGAGAAAGAATTTACCTTTATTTAGCACTGTGCATTATTATAGTGCAATGAGCGGCTCTAAGGCCCACTTGCAAGAACCAGGGTTAGCGTGACCTAGTGACGAACTCGAGGTTGTAACGTTATTGCTTCGAGTTAGTCAATAAGTAACGGTAATCCTGGTTGGTCTAAGTGAGTCTAAGACGATTGACTGACCGCTAGAGAAACTTAACGTTATACGTTAAAAAAAGGAAGACTAACAACTTCCTTCAACTTCTATACATCTGGCAAGCATAATGGCATCTAACTGACAGTCAAAATGTCGTGTCATGTCGTTTAACTTCGGTCTCTGATGATGTTCAACGTTAAAAAGAGAAGCTTTATCAACTTCTCACTTCAACACAAAACACAGTTTCTCTCAGATTGACGTGTTATATCTTGTAACCAACAATATCTCTCCCTAACGTCGTATGACTTGTTTCTATAATGCCTAATACGTTCTATACCACCCCGTCAGATCACTTGCGGGTTAGGCAGAGAGTACAGGGTTCCAACAGGTTCTATCCTTACAGACCTCTAAGGCTTCATCCACTCTTACAAATCACAGTGTAAATTATTTATTAGATATATGTGTAGGTTGGCGCGCGGCGCGTCGTGCGCAGGCGGCGGCGAGCCACAGCAGCGCCGCGCACGCCGCGAGCCGCGGCCAGCCCGCCGCCGCGCACGCGCACGCCATCGCCAGCGCGGCCGCCGCGCACACACTGCCGACCAATCACTAGCCAGTGAGGCTCCATCACAGAACTAACTTTGATAATCTAGCTTGGTTTTACACTTGGTGGTGTTTGGTGATAGAACTAGCGTGAAAAAGAGATAAATCTAACTTAGCTAGACTAGATGTCACTTAGTGATACTACGTAATTAACTTCGATGAAAAAATAATCTAATGGATTAAAGACAAATCTAACTTTGCTTGGATTAAGTGAAACCAGACAATAGAAATAGATCTAACTTAGCTTGGACTAAGTGAGACTTGATAGAACTAACCAGGATGATAGCTTTAGATTAGGTGGAATTGGTGATAAAACAGCTTGGAGATAGAACTAACGAGAATAAAATATTAATCTAGCGATAAACTAACTGAGCTGGACTAGGTGAGGCTTAATGCACAACTAACTTGGATAGAAGATCTAACTTACTAAGTTTGGTGATAGAATAATTTAGTCACTTGCCTTGGAGATAAATCTATCATAGCTTGGACTTGGTGTCTTTGATAAATTAGCTTTTGAATAAGTGAGGCTTGGTTATAGTACTAACATAGATAATGTGACAGAGCTGTGGACTAAGTGGAGTTTGATGACAGAACTAACTTGGATAAGACATCATTCTTAACTATTGACTAGGTAAAGAAAAAATCGGTTGGTGGAAGAACTAAGATGGATAAGACATATATGTAATTTAACTATATTGGTTTAACTTGGTTTGGACTAATTGGTGATAGAACTAATTTGGATAAAAAATAAATCTAACTTAACTTGCACTAGGTGAGGCCTGGAGGAACTAACTTGGATTAGAGATAAATCTAACTTAGTTTTAAACAGGGTTAGGTTTGGTGATAGAATTACTAATTGATTAACTTAGTTTGGAGATTAATCTAAGTTTGGTAGTGGCAAGCATATTCACTACGACCAATCATGGCGATTAACGATAACTTCGACAAATGATTGTGGCATTCAGAATACCATTACGCGATTATGTCACGAAGTTTTCGTAATGAGCCATGTTACAGATTTGATTGGTCATAGTCAATAAGGACCCAGTTAAGATTGTATTACACACAGTGTAATTTAGACGGCCTGAAGCGAAAGTAAAGGTGATGTATTCAATGCCTACTGATCACTGGTACTAAAAAAATAATTAAAAAAGCACATTTCAATAAGATAATAATACAACTGCCTCGTTGGTCTGGTGGCAAAGCGTATCGATTTGTGATCACGAGGTCCTGGGTTCAAATCCTAGGTCGGACAAATGTAGTTTTTCTAACGAAAAATTCCCAGTATGAGTCCGGAGTCTGGAATTGTGCCCGGTATATGGCAATAGGCTCGCCTCCTATAACAGGGGACCTAACATCGTCGGCGAAACGTGGGTGTACTCAGTACACCTCTGCCACCCCCTGTGGGGAATATAGGCGTGACGTTGTTTTTTTTTTTTAATTCTAATTAGGTGTATTAAAAACAACTTTTAACTTATAAACGCAAAATAACATTGAACGCGGCTCGTCAGTTGGCCGGTAGATACCTTCGGTGTCCCGAAATGTTACCCTAACTGTGATATTCGGATAGGTAAATGTTTCTTATTAAATTCTGTGGAGCGGGTCATTCTTTTCCCTCTAAAATGGTTGAGGAGAGTGATGGCTGCTTCTCAGGTCATACTCGTGAACGGGTGCTGCTGGTGGGGACTGGTCCGTCCCCTGCTCTTTGTCCGAACGTGTACCATAATGCTGTTGAATTTTGTCTCGTTCGGCATCACACTGGAGCTATGACCAGTTGTTTTGTACGCGCTCTTTACATATTTTATAGTAACACTTTCTCTTACTATTATTATTATGCTTTTTATTATATACCTCTACAACATCTCTATTTTGTAAATGAGAGGACTATGTAGACACTGACCAATATCATGAATCTAAGTACACTTATGATTAATCTATACTTAAGCACATCTATTTAGCTCGTTCTGCATTGTTCTCCCATACTCCATAAATGCAATGTATACAAAAAGAATTGTAAACCTCATTTTTAAAAAAAGAGTAACCGTGGAGTTTCTTGCCCTTCTTCTCCACAGGAATGACTTTCCGAACGGGTGGTAGAGTCTTAAGTAATTAATAATTTTCTCTTTTTGACTATTCATAAGTGCCTTTTGGTCTACATGAATAAAAAACTTTTGATTTTGAAAGTTTTTTTTATTACCAGTGAACAGTAGGCATTGCATACATCATCTGGGGGTTCGCTTCAGGACGACTAAAATTACACCTTGAATATAGGTCTTGGTACTGGTGGTGGTAGGGTCCTTGTACTAGGTGTCTTTGCATTATGCTGTGTGCCACAATTCGTTAAACTCATCTTAATAAATTTATAAATAAAACAGGTTACATATTTTGTTCTGTGGGTTACATATTTTTTCTAAAAAATACTGCCTTTTGGACGATATTGATGGTGATAAATCTAAATGATTGTATTATTGATGATATTGTTATGAATATTTACACAACGGATCGTGTTTTATATGTATTTTGATTCAAATTATATGATTTCATTAATGATGATAAAGGGCAAGGGTACAAAGAGAGTTACTCTCGCTTTTCATCATAAGGTTTAGAGTTAAAATCTAAGCTCATACCTCTGGACTTTTCGAAATGAATGCGGTTTTGCCACTTGCTAACGGTAATTACAAAACAACATTAAGAAACCCCCCCATGTCCTCACAGACATATTATCTATGCATGTCTTACGGCCGGTTTCAATATTTAATTAACGGATAGATTTGCCTACTACGGATAGAAATTTTACATATTTTGTATGAAAAAACCGGGTGAAAATTCTACTGACAGTAAGCAAATCTATCCTTGCGTTGAATATAAGACGTCCACTGCAGGACAAAGGCCTCCCCTAAAGACCGCCACAACGACCGGCTTTGTGCTGTACGCATCCAACTTCTACCCGCGACCTTCACCAGGTCATCAGTCCATCTTGTAGGGGGCCTGCCCACGCCACGTCTTCCGGTACGTGGTCGCCACTCGAGAACCTTTCTTCCCCAACGGCCGTCAGTTCTACGAGCGATGTGCCCCGCCCACTGCCACTTAAGTTTTGCAATTCTGAGTGCTATGTCTGTGACCTTGGTCCTCCTGCGGATCTCCTCGTTTCTGATTAGAGACCGGCCATTAGAGAAATTAATTTAAAACATACATTTTGTATGTTTGACAGTTAAATAAGTTTCAGCATATCTGTACAATAGTGTCAGCTTTTGTTTTTTGCCATATTGACAAAACCAGTCAATTTTTGCCCTGTGACGCCGTGGTTCGATCGATCGGACGACATCAGATCGTCAAATTGAACTAACATGGGGGCATATCCCCACTACGATATTAATTAGTTAGTTCGAATTATCCCAGTCTGGAGATAGAACTAACTAAACTCAGTGATAGAACTAACTTGAGTTTTGATGTCAATATCAGGTGGACAAGAAAATTTTCCTATCGCTCCAACTAAAGAATCTGACTGTAAGGAATATATAATTTTAAAAACACAAGGTCCGATCGATTTATCGGACCAAGTGGACTTTTGCCCTATTAAGAAATCGGACTGCGGACTGAGTCTTATTAGAAAAGTGACGACCACGACGTCCTATTACAGAAATTTGTAACAAGTCATCAGATCGATAGGTCACTTGAAATAGAATTTTATGAAGCGGTTTTAATAGAATTTTGAACTTTTCGGTCTGATTTGAGTATTCACATTTACTCGTTGCCCAATGAGTCGAACCTTGGATAATCGTATTTCACCGTAGAGATTAATCGGATTATGAGAATTTGTGATTCTTTTTATCCGATGTATCGGACTAACAAGAAAAAAATTCACGTGGTTCAGGTCGGAATAAGTAGTAGAACCATCCGGTCACAGAAAAACTATATATTAATGCGTGAAGCAAAAACTTTGTACACATTTTTACGAAAATTGCCCGGACGGAGGAGTATGAAATTTCCCACACTTATAGTTTATATCGAGAAGGAGTGCAGTATGCTAATATTTTTTAAATTATGCAAACATACATTAAATCAATGAAAAATACATTACACACACTACCATGTATTTGACACAATACACGTCAAATTGATGTTTGTCTTTAATTTTATTTGTGTATAGTCTTACTGAATGTCAAACATAACCAGCAAACGATGAAAGAGGAGGTCGAGTATCGACCTATGGGCGACCACTAGTATTTATAATTGACCGTTCATTTCACATTTATCGACCGGGAGAGTGACAGTTAAGTCATTACTTTACAAAAGTATAATAGAAGACGGATATATTGACCGCGCGCTCGGATATATACGACGTATGTGCAAAAAGAAAAATTTATTATTTTCTAAAAAACACTGTGAAATAAAAAATTGCTTTACAAGAACCTTGCTACAGTTATTTACTCTGTTTTTAAGTAAATTCTATTGATTAGTTCTTAAGCATTTCGCGTTGGAATCAGAAAATGCAAAGTAATACTTTACATTTTTTTCTATCGATAAATTTCGCTTAATCGTGTATTCCTTTTACTAGATTCTAAAATATACAGTCAATAGCATATTTCGAAATATTAAGCCTCTCATCCATATATTTCTTGAAGTGCATGGAGTACTAAAGGTTTTTTTCGTAGAAGCCCTTAAGTGAGAGGCCATTATAGAATAAAAAAACAATAATGCCCGCAAAGTCGACAAACTAACTCTCTGTCAAATCATCAATATTATTTTTATGAAATACCTATCTACTAACCACAATCCTAACATTCGTTCTAGTTTCTTTCCTTTCAAAAACCATAATCTTGGTTTTCTTTACATTCAAGTGTAAGCCATTGAATTATTGAAGTGAAAAACTTATTGTAGTATTCTTTTTATTCATTTTTTTTAGTATCTTTGGGCTTTCGCTCAAGTTGACTAAAATTACACCTTAGTTACGTAAAGATTGTTAGTCATGACTGATCACATATGAGGATTATGCACAAATGAGGAGTATCAGCTCTAACATAACACTGTGGCGTGACGAAACATTGCCAGAATGGCGCATCACAATGAATGCACAAAGCTACTAGCTACATCTGAGTAATAACGGACGGCTTGGTCCAGTGATAAGAGCTTGAGTCGTCCCACTGGACTGAGTAGTCGTGGGTTCGATTCCCGTGCGAGACAAATCTTTGTGTGACCCACAAATATTTGTTTCAATTTGGATGTTTGTGCAAGTGAATTTCTATTTCGTAAACACACTCAAATAGCAGTGATAGCCTAGTGGTTAGACCGTTGGACTGCAAAGTCAGAGGTCTCGGGTTCCAGGCACGCACCTCTGTCTTTTCGAAAACAGGTGTGTGTTAAAAATTAACTATCACTTGCTTTAACGGTGAAGGAAAACATCGTGAGGAAACCCGCACGCCCTAAGAGTTTCTCGAAGGTGTGTGAAGTTCGCCAACCCGCACTGGGCCAGCGTGGTGGACTATGGCCTAAACCCTCTGAGTTAGAGAGGAGGCCCGTGCCCAACGGTGGGACAGTTTCTTAACAGGGTTAATATTATTATATTATATAAACACACGCACAGAAATAACTCTAGTGCCCTAGGATTTATTCCTGTGGCGCGGGTGCGTTTACAAACATGAATATTCACATACACAAATACTCAGACCCAAACAAATAATTGGAGATCACACAAAGCTTTGTCCCGTGGCTGAATCGAACCCGCGACTATTGGACCCAGTGAGCGGAGCGGCTTAAGTTCTTAACCACTGCGCCAAATCGTCCTTCGCAAGGACTTCAATATCTGTCCATTTAGCGGCCTATAGGACTTAGCATCATCGACATTTGGAACGCCGCTCACGCCGCCGCAGGTCCCGGGTGCAGTCGGATAGATTTTAAGGCCTATTTTTACGGTGAGGCTTAGAATACTTGTATGGATATTTACTCTTATACGAAAAACTATTAAACGGATTTTGATAAAACTTTGTAATGATATAGCTTATACATCATAATAAAGTATAGGTTTTACATATGCAAAGTCGCGGGTGGCCGCTAATTCCATATATATCATCTTTAACACCTTCAATGCCATGTCACGCCATTGTGTTAAGTGAGAGGTCTTAAGAATAATTTGAACATGCGTCGTCGGTAGCCAAATTCGTTCAAAAGACAATATTCTAGTATTCATGTTAAAAAATATTAGTGCGCAAAAAAAAATGGATTTTTAAAGGATCAAA
Organism: Phalera bucephala; assembly: GCA_905147815.2. Lineage (NCBI taxonomy): Eukaryota > Metazoa > Arthropoda > Insecta > Lepidoptera > Notodontidae > Phalera > Phalera bucephala. The sequence goes on from LR990638.1 coordinate 9,569,206, forward strand.
TTGTGCTACCAATTACGTTTTGGTGTTTTTGTTAGTGTTAATGATTTTAAGAAATGATTAGATTAAGAGTTGATTTGTGTTCGAAGACAATAGTCACTTTGTTTATTTAGTATTTCATGATGAGTAATCGAAGAAATGGAGGGAGCTATGGAGAGAGCTATGCTCGGCATTTCTCTACGCGATCGAATCAGGAATGAGGAGATTCGTAGAGGAACCAAGGTCACCGACATAGCCCTTAAGATTAGCAAGCTGAAGTGGCAATGGGCGGGCCACATAGCGCGTAGAACGGACGGGCGTTGGGGCAGAAAGATTCTAGAGTGGAGACCACGCATTGGGAAGCGCAGCGTGGGACGACTGCCTGCCAGATGGAACAACGATCTTGTGAAAATTGCAGGAAGTCGTTGGATGCAGGTGGCATCGGACCGGTTACGCTGGAAAGCGATTGGGGAGGCCTATGCCCAACAGTGGACAAGTATAGGCTGAGATGATGAATCGAAGAAAATAAGACACGAAATAACGATTGACCTTATATTGCTAAGCCACTGGCTATAAAACAGTCGGTTTATTAATCTATACATAAGCTAAGTTGTATTTTTTTTTTCTACCTATCTATCTATATCATCATGCCAGCTCCCTCGCGGGGTAGGCAGAGAGTACGGAGTTCCAACAGGTTCTCTTCTTCCTCTGGCTCCCTCCACTCTCATAGTTTGTCTCATACACACTCGCCGGTTACGGAGACTCTTGACTTGTCCTTGACTTTTTTTTATTCAATAAAATAATGTTTTTATTTAAGTTTACTTTAACAATACTTGATGGTGAATTTGAAAACGGGTATACTTGTCATATACTATATCATCATTCTATGATATATACATCATCATCAGCCGAAAGACGTCCACTGCAGGACAAAGGCCTCCTCCTGTACGCATCCAGCTTCTACCTGCGACCTTCACCAGGTCATAGCTCCACCTTGTGGTGGGCCTGCCTACTTCCGGTACGAGGTCGCCACTCGAGAACTTTTCTGCCCCAACGGCCGTCAGTTCTACGAGCGATGTGCCCACTGCCACTTATGTTTGGCAATTCTGAGAGCTATATCGGTGACTTTGGTTCTCCTGCGGATCTCCTCATTTCTGATTCGATTTCGCCGACAAACTCCGAGCATAGCTCTTTCCATTGCCCTTTGGGTGACCTTGAGACTTCTTATGAGGCCCATGAGGTGAGTGACCATGTCTCGGTGCCCTAAGTCATGACATATACAGCTGGTATCTAATGTAGAAATATGAATAAGCGCCTTAACTATTGCGTTTGAGTGGGGAATTTATATTTTATGAAATTATAATGCTCAAATCATGAAACCGGTTACTCTATCCATAAATAATATCATCTTCGAACACCCCCATTCGTTAAATTTCAAGTGATTCGGATCAGTGTGATATCATGCATAATACCATCATGTCATCTAGATAAATGTGTTTGAATGAAATTATATACGAAATGGTCACTAACCTCAGCTCCTGCTCAGTTACTGCCAATGTTCTGCCACAAGCAGCAGCTTTCACTGCTAAATGATCGAACTCGCTTGATTTCTCGTGCACTTGAGACTTTAATTCTGGAAGAGGAAATTTGGTGATATCCTGACGTATCTATAAAAGCAAATGTTCAAAAATATAGCTTTAGGTTGTGTTTTTGATTTAAGCGCTTAAAATGTTGCAATAATTAAAGCACTAAATTAAACTTCGTGGTGATTAAGGAGATTTTTCACTTGCAGTGGATGTGTTTTGGTTGATGATGAGGACAAAAAGTTATGTATAGATCATTAAATAATTGGATATGATATCTCATATTTCTGTCCCTCCACTCCAACCAACTGAACTGGCGAACTAGTTGTGCAAAACATTTTTTCATAATTTTCATTTTAATTGGTCTATCAATTTTCTACTTACGCTTAACGGGTGCATAGTTTGAACGCTTAAATCAGAAACCAGGTTTTAGTCGACCATTGTGGAATACGCGGCCCATTACTCAACTGGTGTAAAAACTACCTACAAAACAGAAAATTTACTGTAAAGGTTGATAACGCATACAGCGACCATATACCCATAACAGAAGGCACAGCCCAAGGATCCGTGCTAGGCCCCCTCCACTTTTTATCGTATGTTAATGATATGAGCGAGTGTGTTAAGCACTGCACATGCTACCAATTTGCCGATGATACGTGCTTGGTTACGTCCGATACAGATCCGCAGAAAGCTAGTGATCTCTTACAATCTGATTTAAATACCCTTGTAAACTGGTGCCATGATGTGGGTCTAGTGCTAAACTCTATCAAAACTAAATTGTTAATAATTAAATCTCCATACACACAATTCATACCATTAAAAAAACCTATAGTAGCTCACGGGCACAAATGCCTACACAGAACAGATAAGAAATTATGTCGTTGTCCGACTATTGAAGTCGTCGATACTCAAATATACCTTGGATTAACTATAGATAGCAAATTTAATTGGAGCAAGCATATCGAGTATGTTTGTAATAGGCTCAGGCAGTTTTTAGCTAACATAATCATTTTAAAGCACCGTATACCCTTCAGGGTCAAGCTAATGTTATATAATTCACTAGCTGAGTCTTATATTCAATACGGTTTAACTAGTTATGGTCGTACTTATAACACATATCTAAATACTATCTTTGATCTCCAAAGAAGAATCCTAAGAAATTTAGTATCTCCAAAGATAAAGAAGCAATTTGATAACAATGACAGTGGGCTATTTAAACACTGTAATGTATTACCTGTCCATTTACAGTTCAAATATATGTTACTAAAAGAAAACTTTTTTAATGACAAATATAAAATTGAAATTACACATCCTGTATACACGCGGGCTGTGGCGCAGAAACGGCTTCGTACGAACACGACCCGCGTAAACAACTGCTATGGCGAGCGAACAGCTGCTTACCTAGTTCCTCGATTTATCAACGAACTACCCTCTGATGTATGTATTAACATTAATAGAAAGAACATTAAAGATAAATTAAAATCCTTCTTGCACAATATTGCCTAAATAAAAACATAATAGTTTAATTATATATAAACTTGATGTTTTTAATATTTTTGTTATATTTTGTTATTATTCTTATAAATATGGTGTCTCGATGTATTTAGCATGAATACAAACCTTTGTGGTTTCTCAATGCTATGTGACCGACTTGTTGTACAAATTTTTTAAGTGATAAATAAATAAAAAAAAAAAAAAAAAGTTAAATCCTTTTTACTGATAGTTCTGGACTATACGCTTTAAGTAAAAAGAGTTACCTGCAATTTCTTCAAGCAGTTCTTTCTCCCTCTTTACTCTGTCCTCCTCGCCCTCCTGTCGACATTCCATCTTCATGCGCGCGAGGCAATTCTCTTTATCCGTCATAAACTGCTCCCACTGATCGTCTGCAATCGTCCGTTATCTGAGTTCTCATTATTATTACTAACAAAATACTAGCGTTAGGTTATTCTAGAACGAAACTATTTTATATTAATAAATAAATATAGCACTGATTGATAGCTATGACTGACACTGAATGTAGTTAAATTATGCACTGGCTATTTTCACTGTTGAACCGAGTATCACCATAACACAGATTTACTCTAGCTTGGGAGACAGAAAACTCTCAATTTAGTACCATATCAGCCTTAATAGTATTGTTTTGTTAATAGTATTGTGTTGCTAATTCTATCGTTGATTCTTTTCTTTTATATACTATTCTTTATATAACGAAATAATGTTATATTACTTTGTTTACTAGGTTTATACTTTAGGGCAAGAAATAAAGAATTATTATTATTATATGTATCTCGCTGAGATTCACGGGCTTTACCCGGACCTTTAAAAGGTTTGCATGGGGACATGGGTCCAACACGTAGAGGCCCTTTGCGAGATGTTAATGTTATGTAAGCCACTTGCTGAAAATGAAGAAACATAACCAGCGAACTGACCCTGGCAGTTGCAAGGACTATTGTAAATTATGGAAAGAAAACAAGGGCTATGTAAATAAGGTTTGATGGACAAAAACTGGACTATTTCAAAGGGGACGGACACCGGCCATAATTAGTGATACCTAATTACCCGTGGCCCGCGGGGACTCGCCGCTTACTAGATGGGCCCTCAAACGGTCGTCTTAGGACAACTGAGGGCAACACCGGTGTGAGCGGCTCAGGGGTGTAGAGAGGTGTGCTGCGCTTTCTCCGAAGTTACTTGCGGCGTTATGCCCTTTAACACTTCTACCACTGGAGTACATCGACGTAGGAACGCATTATCTTCCTACGTCGATATAGCTCTCACGGCTTCTCTCTGGACGGCCAATTAAGGCTAGCCAGAGCCGAGAGTCTTGCGGGCACCCTTCGGTTTCCACTCGACCGACGAAGACACGCCGAGTTGGGGGCCCTGACCGACTCTCTGAAGCACTCGGGTCCGTGGTGTCGTTACTCACCAACAGCTCGCCACAAGCTGCCCTGCGGGCCTTATTATTATTATTATTATATACAGCAGAGTTGGGCAAAAATTAATTGTGAACAAATTAAGTTGCAATTTAAATGTTTCGGATTTCGTCGCGGATTATGGTTTTAAAGTGTCTGACGTTTCGAGTGCTAAACAGCACCCGTGATCACGGAACAAACGAAGGCGTTTCATGTCCAAAAGTTATTGTTTTTCCGGGAGTACTTCAGGGGGCTAATTTTAATTGCAAATTAAATTTAAATGGATCAATTAAATGAAACTACGATTGAAAAGTGCCCAACACTGATACATATAGTGTTAACTGCCTCGTTTTACACACAAGTGCCTGGGTTCAATAGGTCTGAAAAAGTGTGTTTCTTCTATCAAAAGATTCTTAGTAGGAGTCCGGTGTCTGTGTGTCCGGTATAATGGCAGTACTCTTATCCCCTATTATATTGGTTAGTGATGCTATAATGACATAATTAAAACCACACACTTGATTGCTAATTTTATTGTTGGAACTACTAGCGCGGGGTAATAGTTCGTACACTAACAATATAATAATAATATTAGGAAACTGTCCCACCGTTGGGCACGGGCCTCTTATCAAACTGAGAGGGTTTAGGCCATAGTCCACCACGCTGGCCCAGTGCGGGTTAACGAACTTCACACAACACACACCTTCGAGAAACTCTTAGGCATGCAGTTTTCCTGACTATGTTTTCCTTCACCATTAAAGCAAGTGATAGTTAATTTTTAATACGCATATGATATCGAAAAATCAAGTGGTGCATGCCTGTGCTTGAACACGAGACCTCTGACTTTGCAGTCCAACGGTCTAACCACTAGGTTATCACTGCTATACACCAATAATAATCTAAAATTATCTCTCTTTCTATCTCTATATATCTATGCTCTGGAAATGTGGTACTAGAGAAGAGTGCTTGGGATATCGTGGACTGAATTTCGCACAAATGTCTCCATACTCCAAGAACTCGGCATCAAACAGCGTCTATCAGCAGTAGTACAGTCTCGCATACTTAAATTTCTCGGCCATGTCTTGAGGCGTAACAGCAACTCCATAGAGCATCTGGTTGTGCAGGGGAAAGTAGAAGGAACTAGACCACGTGGGAGGTCACCAATGCGGTGGACAGACCAAATTAAGTCCGTAGTGGGAGATGCTTTGATCGAATGCACTAGAATCTCAAATGATCGAACTAAGTGGAGATATATCGTAAGGCGAGCTACATCAGCCTCCAGTGACTAAATCTTATCGTGACCACGACCACTCTGTCAAGAGTGGAATAAGAAGAAGATCTATATCATCACACCAGATCGCCACCGGGGTAGGCAGACAGTACAGAGTTCCAACAGGTTCTTTCCTTACTTACCTCTCTGGCTATCATCTAAAATTATCCAACAATATAGAGCTACAGGATTTTTTTTACTATAAAGGGATCGCCAATGTTGATGTCGTCGCTGTCTACCGATCAGTTGAGGTCAATATAACATCAGTAGATAATATTATATGGAATGTTGCGTTTCGTTTTGATTCTTTGTAAATTTATTTTGTTGGAAAACTTGAAATTTTGTTTTTTTGTAAACATTTACCGGCGTGCCTATATTCTCCAATTGGGGATGGCAATAAGTACTTTGTTGATTTTTAGTGTAACACATATAAAATTTTTAACCGACTTCAAAAAGGAGGAGGTTCTATGTTCGGTTGTATGTATGCTTTTTTTTATGTATGTTCAGCGATATTTCCGTCAATTGTGGACCGATTTTGATATTTTTTTTTGCATTGGGTTCAGTATATCTCCAAGGTGGTCCCATATTAATTTTATTGGCATTGGATCTTGGACTTAGAAGATACACCAGGGAACTCCTTAACGACAAACAATAGGCATGTGTAAATTGAGATATTATGGGTATTACGTCAACCCTATAGGTACCCAACCTACTATAGAATAATTCACTGGTCACTTAAAATTGTAAAATAAAAATCTTTTATAAAAAAAAGGTAAACCGACTTCAAAAAGCAAAAAAAATAATATTTGAAGTCGGTGCCAAGTAACCGACTGCACCAACCAGCACCGACTTCAAATATTTATTTTTTGCTTTTTGAAGTCGGTTTACCTTTTTTTTATAAAAGATTTTTAAAGTATTATGATCAACGTTATGCCGTCACCGTCTTATAAAGTGTAATCTAATTACATCGTTTCAGTGGATCATTAAGGAAGCTTACCCATCTCCTGTCTATGTTGTTCCTTCAGTTTGTTCACTTGTTCCACTCTCTCATATATGAGCTTCTGTCTGGTGGATTCTAGAAGTTGCTTCGCTTCGTCTGCCGCCGATGACGCCTGTCCCTCTACTTCTTTCAGTTTCTCACTCCATTCTTCTATTAAGGATGCTGTATAATAAATAATCATAAATCAGTCTAAACCTACTGCTAGTAAAGGTCTGCGGTATGAAAGAGGTCATATAGGTCATACTCCACCACGCGGAGCCAATGCGATGCAAGGGAGGCAGGTGGCCACCTGCTTTTGGAATTTATCATGCCACCTATAAGGCTTCCAACTCGGCTTAACGACATCGAAATAAAGTGGTAACCAGGACCAATGGCTTAACATGTCTTCCGAACTCGGAAGCCGCTCGACTTGAACGCTGCCTAACCTTCGCGACCGGTAAGAACGGTCGCTCAGCACTACGAGCGCCTTGTATACACAAATAACCACATTAAAACAAATATTTTTAAGTCTCACAAGGATTTTGTGGGCGGAGCGGTATAAGCTATTAGCCACTGAACCAAAACGTCGTTATGTTCTTACCTTTGTCTCTTTCGAATTTCTCCGTCAACTCTTCCACCTTGTTGGCGTAGCTGATGTCTGCCTTGTCCAGGAGGTGCCTCAGTTGCATGATGTCCCAGTCCGCCTTGCTGTGTGCCTCGGCGATCGCATGCTCGTACTGCGACTCCTTGTTCGCTAGCTGTTCTTTGAGATTCTCAAACTGTAATAGAGATTTTGCTATGATGTACTGATAGGGCCTGTTCCTTGAGTCTATTTCGGGAGAGATACTTTTGTTATGAGGAAAAATCTCTATATTGTTATTATAAGATGTACCTTTATTCCCACCAAATGATTTTAAGGATATAATTGTCCCCTTGGCACAGGACCGCGAAGAATGGCACAAGATGGAGAAGGGTTATGCCCTGCAGTGGGTTGTAGAAAGCTGATGAACATGATGATGATGAATTGTCCCGTGAACCGTGTCGCTTGATACGTCACGCGCAGTCCAACGACATCGCATGTCAAATGTCTCGGGACCTATGCCGTCCTATTTAATTAGTCAACAAAAGCGACGAAGCGACAAGGAGCAGGTGGCAGAATGTCGCCAGACATGTCGGTCTCATTAACGTCAGTCAATAGCGATACCGTCGTAGGACATTTATTTGCCCCCTAACGAATACGAGGCTAAATAAAGCACAAGGTTAAATTAATTAAAATGTCATGGTTATCGGAACGGTGCTGATATTTTCAGCGATGGATTTTTACTCCTACATTACTACCGGGATATCGTTATCACCCGGCAACTCACTCTAGTAGTGACTTCTCCAAGCTTCGTGACAGCATTTCTGGCGCCCTGGTCGGCCTAAGCTTGCAGCTGAGCCAGCGAAGTGCGCGTCGACGCGAAGGGCTCCGCGCGGAGCTATTAGGATATCATAACAAACCAGCAAATCACCTTAGTAGTGACTCCTCTTTGTGTCGTGTCAGCGTTCCTGGCATCTTAGTGTGTTTCAGCGCGCCACTGGGCAACCGCAGCGCGTGTGCTCGACGTATGATCCACTCGAACATGGCGTCGACGCGAAGGGCTCCGCGCGGAGCTACCAGGGTATCATAACAAACCAGCAAATCACCCTAGTAGTGACTTCTCTTTGCTTCGTGTCAGCGTTCCTGGCATCTTGGTCTGCTTTAGCGCACCGCTGGGTAACCGCAGCGCGTGTGCTCAACGTGATCCACTCGAGCATGGCGCGCGTCGACGCGAAGAGCTCCGCGCAGAGCTACCAGGATATCATAACAAAGCAGCAAATCGCCCTAGTAGTGACTTCTCTTTGCTTCGTGTCAGCGTTCGTGGCATCTTGGTCTGCTTCAGCGCGCCGCTGGGTAACCGCAGCGCGTGTGCTCAACGTATGATCCACTCGAACATGGCGCGCGTCGACGCGAAGAGCTCCGCGCGGAGCTACCATGATATCATAACAAACCAGCAAATCACCCTAGTAGTGACTTCTCTTTGCTTCCTGTCAGCGTTCCTGGCATCTTGGTCTGCTTCAGCGCGCCGCTGGGCAACCGCAGCGCGTGTGCTCGACGTATGATCCGCCCGAGCATGGCGCACGTCTACGCGAACGGCTCCGCTTGGAGCTATCAGGATATTATAACAAACCAGCAACTCACCCTAGTAGTGACTTCTCGGAGCTTTCTGTCAGCATTTCTGGCGTCTTGGTCAGCTTCAGCGCGCAGCTGGGAGAGCGCGGCGCGTGTGCGCTCGGCGTGTGCTCGTTCGAGCGCGGCGCGCGTCGACGCGGAGGCGGCCGTGTGCTCCGCGCGGAGCGACTCTACTGCTTTCGTGTGTTGCTGTTCTAAGCGTTGGAGTTCCTATAAGTGTGAGAGAGATAAAAAACGGTTAGATTTAGGTCCTATTTTACCACCCTTGAGTAACGTATGATGTAGCCTAATAGACAATTTAAATTGTAAAGTTTTGAGTATATCTATCCCATGGTATTAATCTCGCAAATTATTAGAGTTATCAGAAATGGTTCAAAATTGTTTATGAGGTGATTGAACCGTATTGAATGACATCAACGAAATTCCAAAAAAAATCCTTATTTTAGCACTTTTGACTCAGTCAGGGTACCAGAATGAACTATTTTTTAAATATCTTTCTTTCGTTTTATAAAATCCACATTTAACCATACGTTATAATCTGCTAAACTTCTTAGTAGTGACTTTGTCGGCAGTCGTTCTCATGTTACAATGATAACGTAGATTTCATAACATTCAACAACATAGTTTATGGTACCTGACGAGGGGCATAGTGATAAATAAAACTTTTTGAGTAGACACTTAAGCTGTTGGAGACTTTATACCCCTAATCATATTTTGTAGTGGTTCGTTTATTAAAACTAGTGGTCGCCCATAGGTCGATATTCGACCTACTGTTTCATCGTTTGCTGGTTATGTTTGACATTCAGCTAGACTATAGACAAATAATATTAAAGACACACATCAATTTGATGTGTATTGTGTCAAATACATGGTAGTATGTGTAATGTTTTTTTCATTGATTTAATGTATGTTCTATGCATAATTTTAAAAAAATATTAGCATTCTGCACTCCTTCTCTATATAAACTATAAGTGTGGGAAATTTCATACTCCTCCGTCCGCGTAATTTTCGTAAAAATGTGTACAAAGTTTTTGCTTCACGTATTAATATATAGATTGGCACCATATACATTCTCGTACTCATTTGAATTTTTTTTTCAAAACTAGCTTGAAGTAGCAAATAACAGACGAGGGGAAAAAAGTGGAGGGATGCCCGGTGCAAGGACAATTTAATTATTTAATTTCAAACAAATCACGTTAAAAGCGGTGAGCCGATTCTAATAATAATAAGTTAGACCATAACCATCACCTTCTAACTGAAGAAGAACTAAATGACCCTATTTATTACTAATTTCTTTAATGAATAATTTTAATTCTAGGTACATACATAATGAAGAAATATTTAAATACCAAGAAAGATAGATACCATTTTTTACGACATAAAAGCTAGGAAAGAAGAACTAATTAATACATTTCTTTCTTACAATCTTCTTTTCAATTACTCTTAGGAAAGATAAAGTACCAGGGTAACATAACATATGAAGCGATCAATTTTAACTAACCTGGCTATGCCTTTTTTCTTTATCCCGTACATTTTGCGATTCCCGTTCCAACAACTCCTTCAGTCTATGCACTTCTAGTTTGAGGGCTTCCTCTCTGGTCTCCACCTTCTGGAGCTGGAGTGAGAGGGACTGGACTGAGCGCTGTTGCTCTGATACCAAACCTCGCAGCTGTTGGAGCTCGGCCACATCAGCTGGTGTCGGTTTTGGGGCTGTTTTGAGCTGTTCTACAGTTTCTACGAGCTGGAACAGAAGAGACAGATGGATTGGTTCGTCTCAAAATATTTACCACCATTTTAATCAAAAACTATGAACTATTGAAAACTACAGATAACTATACAATATCAATACAGCCAAAATACAATACATCTGACATGCGATAGTTTAAACAGTGAGGAGGTATGTAAGCTACGGTATTGTTTCGGGGACTAAAATAAAGTTCATGATTCGTGGTGTCACCTCTTTCTTCTGCTTCTCAGCGTCTCTCGCTCTTTTTTCCAACTCTCTCATCTTCCACTCGCAGTCGGCCAGCATTCGTTCTGCACGGACCGCTGCTTGTGACCTCGCGGCTTCGTGAGCCGCACGCCATTTTGCTGTATTTGCCTCCGCTGCTGCAATAGCCTGAAAAGAAAATTTTATAATACAAATAACCTGCTTGCTAGGCTTGAGTTCAATGGTACAGTTATTCCTCTAAGTCCAAGCGTCAAAGATCTCGGTTTACACATCGACACTACGCTTAGCTGGCAGACCCAAGTTACGTCGGTTGGTCAAAGAGTCACGGGAACGTTGCGATACGTGTATAAATTAAAAAACTTGCTCCCTTCTAATACCAAAGCAATGCTTGTGCAGTCCTTGATCTTTCCTATTATCGACTATGGTGATGTGTGCTACTTCGACCTGAATGCAGATCAACTCGATAAACTAGACCGCCTACTTAATAACTGCATTCGATTCGTATTCAACATGCGCAAATATGATCATGTGTCGGAGCATCGTTCACAGTTAAAGTGGTTGCCTATTCGTCAACGCAGAGCTCTAAGGGCACTGACAACATTGTTTTCTATCCTTCATTCTTCTGTAGCGCCTGCTTATCTTACTTCCCGATTTCAATATCTATGCTCCAATCATAATAAACATCTTCGCTCTTCTAATAATTGTCTTCTTCAGTGTCCCTCTCACCGTACTGATTTCATCCACTCTTCTTTCATTGTCCAATCGATCCTTCTGTGGAATGCATTACCTCAGGATCTCAGGGTGGCTACCAATCGTTTCTCATTTAAAAAAAAACTGCAGGACTATCTGTTGACCAAAATGTTGGTGGATTCTTCTAAACGCTAGTTGTTTCATGTCGTTATGTCATACTGTCTGTTTCATATATAGTATAGTTATATGTGTATGCATATGTATGTATTATACCTGTATGTATTATATGTTATTTATATACAACTGCTTTTGTTGTATGTATGTAATTAGTTTTGTGTCTTTCAATATTTTAATTTCCTTTTTTTTTTATTGTAATTGTGTTTTTAGTATTTTTTTAATTTTTTTTTTCTCTTCTTTTTTATAACTCATAATTTTTGGCACCTACTACAGCTGTTTCCACATCACCTCAAGGTAGACTGGCAGAAAATGCCTCTGGCATTAAGTCCGCCTATGTACATAAGTGCATAAAGAATAAAATAAATAAATAAATAAATAACCTGCATAATGCGAAAGTGAAAGAATGTAGGTGCCGGAGAAATTCTAAACTATCTTACTATGAGCAAATAGACCGTGTCTTACCTCAAGGGCAAGTCAAGAGTCTCCATATACGGCAAGCGTGTATGCGACGGACTATGAGAGTGGAGAAAGAGTGAAATCCGTAAGGAAGGAATCTGTTGGATCTCTGTACTCTGGAACGCAAGGAATCTGGCGTGATAGTAGAAATAGCCGTAGATTTTGCAGAAACTTTAAGAAAGATACGGTTTTAATAAGCAAACTTGTGTTATTTTGAATAATCCTATTATATAAATGTAAAAGTTTGTATTTTTGGCTGTTTGTTGGTCAATCACACAAAAAAGGATTGAAATAGTATTTGGCACATAGATAGTTTATGATTAGTTTATGTGATAATAATAAAACCTGTAAATCTCAGCTCGATACAAAAAATATGAATCACTAGCGGCCGTCCGAGACTTCGTATGCATATGTATCTTTATAAATCTGTTATTCTAATAAGCTATATGTTACTGTAAAATTTTATCAAAATACGTTTACGCCTTTTTGCGTGTAAGAGACAAACATCCATACATCTGTCCTCGCAAACTTTCGCGTTTATAATATTAGTGGGATATACTCATATATGAAGGTCCCTTACCTCCTGTGCCTTCTGTTCTTGTAATGTTTTCTGCTGCTCTAGTCTGTCCTTATCTCGCTCTAGTGCTAGCACTCGGGACTCAAGCTCTGCTCTTTGAGATAGAGCATCCTCCAACTCCCCCCGAATTTGGCGTATTGATTCATCTGGAAATGTATAGGAAAGTTAAAAAATTAAATGATAGTTTGCGGTTTTAAAAAGCGCGTCATCTTTGGGATAAAAATGTACAGTGCGAGGTTACGAGTAGCCAGCATACGTCACTGCTAGGAAAGTTCCTTGATCTTAAACTAATAGTACCAGGAGAATATACCATGTTCAGATGCGTTAAGAATCTTCAGGCTAAGCAGGCTAAAGGTTTGAATACATAGCCGACGCAGTGCGATGGGAGCGCGACGGTGGCGCGGCTTGGGGAGTTGTAATGTACTAAAATATACGGGAGAGGACACACAGCGCAGCCCCGTTTGGCGCGACGATGGCGCGGCTTGGGGAGTTGTTATGTAATGAAATGTACGGGAGATGCCACACAGCGCAGCCCCGCTCGGCGCGACGGTGGCGCGGCTTGGGGAGTTGTAATGTACTGAAATGTACGGGAGACGACACACAGCGCAGCCCCGCTCGGCGCGACGGCAAGCGTCACGACGGAACGTAGCCGAGCGCGACCGTCGCGCTCCGTCGGCTATTTGACCAAACCTTAAGACTCAATATTATAGTGCCTACACTCTAACTGTTCCAGGTGCTTGAGGCAGCGTGACACGTCCAAGTGGTAAGTTTTATTTAAAAAAATATGGCTTGATGTGCACTGAAAAACTGTTTGAGATTCTCCAGCAACATACTTTTTCATTTTCTATGAAAACACAAGCAGTGAAGCAGTGATAGCTTAGTGGTTTGACCGTTGGACTGCAAAGTCAGAAGTCTTGGGTTCAAACTAAACTCTCAGTATCAGAGGAGGCCCGTGCCCAATAGAAGGACAGGTTTTTAGCAGCGCTAAAATTGTATTATAATTGAAAACACAAATATGTCCGCTAAACCCGCGGTTATCAAATTGTCTGTTGATCTTAAAAGTACCAGGACAACGTCGACTTAGACCAGTGATTAAAATGAGCTGTGTTTGTGTGTGAATGATCTACCCTGTTGGCCGCGGGGCCTTTACAGCTTCACTGGGCTTCAAGCTTCAAGAGGGCGAGCGTGCACCCACTACGTTCGAGCCAGAAGGGCAAGGGGGCAACTAGCTCAAGGGCGCCTCAAGAAGGAACAGCCTCGGCTTGGGCTGTCGCTATGGGGGAGGGTGTATACTAGGTGTCTCGCCGTGGTGCTCTGCACCGGCCGGCGGGCAATGGATTCTTTGACCTCGCCGTCGAGTTCGGTGTCTGATCCTGTGTGCGGTATCTGTATCCGAAAGAAGGGATCTAAGGGCATCGGGAGGGTCGGTAAGAACATGCCGCGGACGGCGGTAGTGGCTGATAGGAGGGTAGTTAGGTTCTTTGATTAGATTAGATTTCTATGATTAGACGTGTTCGGGTTGTCGCCTTTTTAATAAAGGCGCGAATAGGTTCGAGACCGAGATCGGAATGGAGATCAGTGTTCCTTATGAACGGAATTGAACCGTTTGGAGTCTATCGATGTGAGAGCGGGCGGCGTGCTCGAACACCTCACAAGCGTACGTCATGATGGGCCATATACAAGTTTTGTAAAGTGTCACCTTATTCCTAAGGGATATTATACTCCGCTTGCAGTTTGGGTAAAGACGACCGAGCACAAAGGCTTTAGCCACCTCGCCCACTAGATCGAGTAGTTTCGCACGGGACAAATATTTATTTCGGTCTTAGTCTGAGTGTTTGTCTAAGTGAATTTGATGTATGCACCCACGGCAAAGTGTCGGCAATAATACCTAGTGTCGGGCTACGTTTTTTCTAAAAGGAAAAGTGCAGACTGCCTCGTTGGTCTGGTGGCAAAGCGCATCGCTTTGTGATCACGAGGTCCTGGGTTCAAATCCTAGGTCGGACAAATGTAGTTTTTCTAACGAACAATTCCCGGTATGAGTCCGGAGTCTGGAATTGTGTATATGACAATAGGCTCGCCCCCTATTACATGGGACCTAACATCGCCGGCGAAACGTGGGTGTACTTAGTACACCTATGCCACACCCTCTGGGGAATATAGCAGTGACGGTGTTTTTTTTTTGTGAAAAGTGCAAAGGTGTGTTAGCTAAGCTTCTTTTATTTCCTAACCAGGGGAACATAAGACGTGCAGTGCACTTTAGTACATTAAGCGTCCCAAGCGACTTCTCAAGCTCATTGATCTCCATTCCGATCTTGGTCTGGAACCTATTAGCGCCTTTATTAAAGCGCGAACGCGTCCAATCATCAAAGCCCCCTAATCGTAGCCGCCGCCGACTGACGCATCTGACTCCCCCTCCAATTAGCCGCTACCGCCGCTAGCGGCATATTCTCACGGACTCCCCTGATGCCCTTACTTCCTTTCTTTCGAATACAAATACCGCACATAGGCTCAGACATCGACCTCGCCGGCGAGGTCGAAGAATCCCTTGCCGGCCGATGCAGAGTACTACGGTGAAACACCAAGCTTACGCTGTCCTGCTCCATAGCGACTGCCCAAGCTGAGGCCGCTCCTCCGCCCTTAAGCTAGTTGCCCCCTTGTCCTTCTGGCTCGAGCATAGTGGTTGCACGCTCGCTCTTTTGTCCGGTGAAGCTGAAAAGGCCCCGCAGCCAACAGATAGCGTAGATAAACTCACGCATAACAAACGCTCATTGACCTTAAAAGTACTAGGAGAACATAACACGCTAAGAAAAGTGTAAGCGTCCTCAGGACGCTACGCTCAGCTACGCTAATTTGTTTCATCATTAAAGTACCAGGACAACATAATCCGCTAAGAAGTGCTAAGCATCCTCACCATTTCGCCTCTGCAGCTGTTCCGCCAGGTCTGCGGAACATGTCCTGGCCGCAGAGAGTTCCTCCTCCAGCGAGCTGCTCCTCTGCTTCACCAGCTCCGACTCCTTGTACGCGGCTGCGAGCTCGCATTTTAAATCTGGAAGAATATAAATATACAAGGGTTAATGGCTTACAGTTTAGAGATTATAAGTTTCTATACAACCTGCAGCATAAATACCGTAAAGACCTTACAATTAGTTCTAAATCGGGAACTGAATCGATTCCAACTAGTTCTAATATATGTACATTTTTGACTGCCTCGTTGGCCTAGTTGTTCTTATCCTAGGTCAGACAAACGTAGTTCTTCTAACCAAAAATTTTCAGTATGAGCCCGGAGTCCGGAATTGTGTTCGGTATATGGCAATAGTATTACTATTACTTGGAACCTGACTGCGTCGAAGAAAAGTGGGTGTACTCAGTACACCTTTGCCACCCCCGCTTGGGGAATGTGGGCGTAACAGTTCAAATTTTTGTACAATTATTAAATATGTTTAATCATAATTAAAAAAATTTCATTTTTCAATACGCCAGGTTTTGTAGTTAATTTGAGTATCCAGGTTCTTAAGAAAATGGTAATTAAGTCTTAAAAATTGGAACTTTAATTTTTGTACTGAATTAATCAGCAAAATCTAATTCAGGTGTCTGAGCTCTTGCGTTATTTAGGTTACACGTTGTATTACAACAAAATTAATCATATAAATATACTGTTCAAAGCTGATCTTATTGTGAAAACAATTTACTCAACTTTACAGAATTAGTAAATATGAAGAGTCTCCGTAACCGGCGAGTGTGTATGAGACGAACTATGAGAGTGGAGGAAGCCAGAGAGGTATGTAAGGAAAGAACCTGTTGGAACTGTGTACTCTCTGCCTACCCCGCGAGGGAGCTAGCGTGATGATATAGATAGATAGATAGTAAATATGTCTTTGCGATTTTATTTCATAGGCCTTAATAAACAATTATTACATTCCGCACTCACACAGTTACCATCTAACTACGAAGCCGCAAACAATACAGATTTTGTATAGGCTCCCATTTCTCCGTGTGTAACTACCCTGCTTTTATTTATATTGTTTGTGTACGTCAGTCCGCTAACTACGCCAAGTCCGCTTAATTTTATGTTTGTAGTACTATAAGTTTTGTATTTTCTCTGTAAGTGATTTGTAAATCTTTTGAGAAAATAAATGTCTTAAACAAATTTTTTAATAACTTTTTTTAATTTTGACTGATAATTGAGAAATTGGTGCTAATAAGACTAGTCCACCGTACAGTTCTAAAGAACTGTTTAAGACGAACACTTCTTTCGGATACAGATAGCGCACACAGGATCAGACACCGACCTCGCCGGTGAAGTCGAAGAATCTCTTGCACGCCGGCCGGTGCAGAGCACCACGGCGAGACACCTAGTATACGCCCTCCCCAATAGCGACTGCCCAAGCCGAGGCCGTTCCTCCTTGAGGCGCCCTTGAGCTAGTTGCCCTCTTGCCCTTCTGGCTCGAGCGCAGTGGTTGCACGCTCGCCCTCTTGTCCGGTGAAGCTGTAAACTCCCCGCGGCCAACAGCGTAGATCATTCACACACACACTCAATTTCACCATTCATGATTTTCATAATAACTCCATCGTTTTACATAGAACATGCAATAGAAGCTTCTATCGCAGAAGGCATTTCCGACTAAATCGCCAATATCATCACGATTCGGCGAATTTGCACAAAATATTCATGAACAATACACCTACGTAAGCCTTTCCCGAAAATTATTCTTGTGTAATGATGAAAATTGAATAAAATTCGTAAAGTAATTTCGTAAAGAAAGAAATTTGAATCTATTATAGATTCATAACGATAGAAGCTGTAGGAACTCTAGACTCTCTGTCTACTCCGCAAGGGATCTGCCTGGTAATTTAAATATAGATCGAATTAATTCTTATGTATATAGGTAATATAGATTCTCGAGCAAAATCGTGGGTTTAATTTTAATCCAGCCAGAGTGCGTTCTTCCAGAGAGTATTTATAGCAAGCTGAGAACCTCGCGAAATAAACAGAATTTTAATTGCAGGAAACTAACTGTAAATGCGTGTTTTCAATGTAAAAACATCCGAGACTCATTAATTTTTGTGATTTTGTTTTATAGTGTGACTAGGTAGCCGCGATTTTGTTCGCGTGATAGTCAGATATTTTGTAGATGACGTCCGTGTCAGAATTTTCGCATATATTTATGTGATTGTATGTTTGTCTACTTAGATGCTATTGAATCAATTTCGAAGGGGCTTATTTATCTATCTATCTATAGCATCACGCCAGATCCCTTGCGAGGTGGGCAGAGAGTACAGAGTTCTAATAAGTACTTTCCTTACATACCTCTCTCGCTTCCTCCAATCTCATAGTCCTTCAGATAAGACTGGGTCTATTTGGCCGTGGTAAGATAGTGTAGGTCTTCCCCGGTACCTACATCCTTCCACTTTCGCATTGTATATCTGTTTTGTTATTCTTTCTTCTGACATTCTTATTCTCATTACATTTATTTATATGCCTAAATTAAATAATGATCGGTTCGGTATACATTCTTTCAACCTCCATTTCCCATCCTTTAGTTTTTTTTAGACAAACGGCAGCCAGCCCCAGGATAAACTTAATTTCTATGTCATCAAATTTGATCAAAATCTGTTAAGTGATTGAAATAACGTTTTACAAATACAATTTATAGTCAAAAAAGTCTATAGGTTATATTATAAAGATTTATTCATTACGGGGCCGAAACCTGCGAAAATTCGATTCCAATGATCCAAAACCGCGGATGCAGCGAGGAGGATATTTTGGTTTCTAAATATTTTGAAAAAAATTCAATTAAACTTCGATTAGAAGCTACCAGGAGATAATAAATCAAAGGAGTTAAGAAATCTATCCGTCGAATCCGACAAAAATGAGCGCCATTTTGAATTTCGAGCATCCATAACGATTTGTTTGACGCGTCTCAATCAATATAAAACGAGTGTGTTGAAAAGGGGCCAGGATTTAATTAAATTTATCGGTTTTTCTCCTACGCATTTTAAATATATGCTAAGATCTGGGTTAATGCGCTAGTAGAAGCCCGTAGAGATAAGAAAAATGGCGACAGTGTAGCAACATTCGTCTAGTGGACTGTGCAGCTGGCGATCACGGAGTCCTGAATTCGGGTCGCACCATAGAAATCATAATAGTCTCTTATTATTACAATTTCTGTGGTTCGGTCAGTGATATTGGGATGTTTTAATCGAAAAATTCTGAATATCAGTTTGGAATTACTTATGCCCGACTAGCCAGCCAGTCCTTCATTCAATACACTGACTGGTTAAAAATCATTGTAATGCTAAATTAAACAAAATATGGTTTGTATGAGTCACTGAGGATTGTCATGGAGTTTTTTATCCATTGCGAAGATCGGCCCGGCCGCTACCGCCGGCCGCGACATGTTCTCACCGACCCCCCCGATGCTTTGTCATCCCTTCTTTCCGCTCAGAATACGGGCGACGACAACGATGTAGTAGTAGATCCCCTCCCATAGCCGGCGGTTGACCGGTGCACTTAGTAGCGCTCCCGTCCCCCTACAGCGACTGTCCCAACCGAGGGCGCCTCTTCGAGGCGCCCTCGAGTATGTCGCCTCTTGCCCTTCTGGCTGGCTATAGCGTAGTGGTTGCACGCTCGCCTTTAAGTCCGGTGAAGCTGTAAAGGCCTCGCGGCCAACAGCGTACATCATTCACACACACACACACACACACCAGCGACTACGATTAACTACTAAATTAACTAATCTTTATCAAAATCCTTTATGAAAGAAATCAAGTAAAAATATTGAAATTTCGATCGCAATCTACCAGGAGATAACAAATCACAAGGAGTTACTGTATCTTAAAAAATATACTAAAATTTGGGGTAATACGCTAATAGCCTCTCTATATGGAGAGTGGCGGCAGTGGCATCATTTGTTAAGTGGCCACCCCCCCCCTACGGCATTCACAAATAACATAGAGAAATGCCTATGGGTCTATATGATTTATCTATTGCGGGAATCCACAACTACGATTCAACCGTTTCTATCTATCTATATCATCACACCAGCTCCCTTGCGGGGTAGGCAGAGAAGTACAGAGTTCCAACAGGTTCTTTGCTCACGTATCATCTCTCTGGTTTCCTCCACTCTCATAGTTCGTCTCATACTCGCTCGCTGGTAACGGAGACGACTCTTGACTTGCCAACAAAATCAAAAAAAATCCTTATTTAGAAAAAAATCAAGTAAAAATATTTAAAAAATATTGAAATTTCCATTACAAACTACCAGGAGATAATAAATCACAAGGAGTTAAGAAATCTATCCATCGAATTAAGAAAAAAATTGTGCCATTTCGAATTTCGAGCGTCCATAACGATTTGTTGACGCGTCTCATTCATTTTAAAAAGTAATACGCAACCATGTATCGGGTGTATGTAGGAGCGATCAAAGGTGGCGATATTTAATAGAATAAATCGGCTTTTCTCCTGCAGTATCTGAAAAATATGCTAAAATCTGGGTTAGTACGCTAGTAGCGTCTCTTTGGCAAACACGCATATTTCATTTAGTAAAAATAGACGCACAATTATATAGTTCTTTGACCGATATTACAGACAATACATATCGTTGTTGGCCGGATGCAAGTGACATAAATAAAAAGCAAGAACAAGTCAAATCTAAGCTTTATGTTGTTACCATTAGAGTATTTATTCCAATAATCAAATTATTGAGTTTTACATTCGGCTGGCAATTAACGAAAAACTAATGATCGAAAGAGAAAGAAAACACGTGAATAGTAATCAATGAATTTTAAATTATATCAATTAATAGCTAAGGTCGATTTTAGAAAGATACCTACTTTCATTGTTGAGTATCTAACTAGGAAGCAATGAAAATCGATGAAAACATCGCCTTGTCATGAGTGCCGGCAATTTTACGAAATATATTTTTGTAGTTATTTTGGGTATTTATCAAGGTAAAGAAAAAAATGTTTGGCAATAATATTTTCAACGTGGGTTTTTGGAAGGTACTTAGTCCATTTTGTTCGATATAGATTCTTTGTCATACTTCTTGAGAATTCATGACGCCCTGGTACTTGACTTTCAAATACTGTTACGTGATGATGAAAAGAAAAGTTAAAATATTAAAAAAACAAATATGTACTACACCTGTAAGACCTAGACCAGGGTGTACCCTCGTTTCACCCCTTAAAGCGACCTTGAGCTAGTTGCCCCCTTGCCGTTCTGGCTCGAGCGTAGTAGTTGCACGCTCGCCCTCTTGTTCAGTGAAGCTTTAAAGGCCCCGTAGCCAACTGCGTAGATCATTCACACACACACCTCGTTTCACCGAAATATATTGGTTAAAATGACGTACGTGATCGATATCGATACGATTTTTTCGGGCTAATAATTTTCTGTCTATTATTTGTATTTTATACAAATGATATATTGATGAGAGAAGAGAAATGAACATCAACATCTCTAGCGCGAGAATGTTAGCCGAACCAGGCCCTATTCGCTATAACCAATTAAACACGGTTACCGACATAGCCTATAGGATTTGCAAGCTGTAATGGCAATGGGCGGGTCACATAGCGCGAAGATCGGACGGGCGTTAGGGCGGAAAGATTCTAGAGTTGATAGATACCAGATGGACCGACGATCTTGTAAAGATCGCAGGAAGTCGTTGGATACAGGTGGCATCGGACAAGTTACGCTGGAAAGCGCTTGGGGAGGCCTATGTTCCGCAGTGGACATCTATAGGCTGAGATGATAAATTACGGCGTGTGGCGTATGGCGTAACGCGTCGCGTTAAAATAATTCCGTGAAAAGTTCAATATCTTATATTATTATTTCACAAAGTTATCAAAACTCTTTACGTTTGGTCTACTAGGATTGCGAATAGTCTGCTAGGATTTACTGTGACAGCTGCAATTTCACCACACGTGGCAATACTATAAACAAAGAAATATACATTTCCACATCATTGTCACGAGAAATGAGTCACTACACGATCAGGGAACGATCCGACATGAAGAAATTGTCTGGCTCCGCGCCAGAGGTAGTGAATAAGAGATTTATTCCGAGTTAAAGAGCAAAGAACAAAAAGTATCTTTGTTTTAGAATCAAACATTTTTAGGTTATTTACCTCTGACGTCGGTCTAATGTGGCAGATAATGTAGCTGCGCGAGATAACTGCAAAGAAGTATGAAACAAGATAACTGTTTTGCCTTACGTGCTAGTACTGCGTCTTACGGCAAAAGATTGACACGAGAGAACTCGTTTCAAGAATTGTATTGACGTCTAGAGAAGACTATTTTGACTTGCATACAAGACTTGAATTTTTGTGCCGCACGGCAAGTCTTGCCAACCTTGCTATGACTGCTGAGATAACGTTAGTTGATGTATGAATCCATGTAAGATGTTACAACTGAATAGCATTGAGATATTATATTATCCAAGAGGATACAAGTCCTTTAAACAGTCAATCATTAATTATTACATTGTGTTTGAGTGATATACGCTGTTGGCCGCGAGGTCTTTACAGCTTTACCGGACTTAAGTGGTCGCCCATTGGTCGAAATTCGACCATAATTAATTTAAATTATAACTTCTATAATCACAGATTTCGCCATGGCTACACTATTAATTTGCCTATTTTTTCAAACAAATTATATGAAATTAAAACAAATAAAAAAATAGCTTTTTTTTTTATTGAAACCAAAAACCAAGAAGAAAATGCTGTCCATTGAACTTGACATACATATTTCGATAATTAAATTAATGATACAAAACTTCTCTGTAAACGATGTTTTTTGTAAAAACTCTCATCGTTTGCTGGTTATGTTTGACATTCAGTAAGACTATAGACAAATAATATAAAAACAGCCAGAGAGGTATGTAAGGAAAGAACCTGTTGGAGCTCTGTACTCTCTGCCTATCCTGCAAGGGATCTGGCGTGAGGTTATAGATAGATAGATAGATTGCATTGTCATTATTTTTATTTATTATTTTCAGGCGTGTATTCACACCCTTATGTTTTTTTAAGACAAAAGTCTTCCTCTGAATAAAATGCCCTTGCCAAATTTAATCCAAATCTGCTCAACTGTTTGGGGGTGCAAAGGTAAGAGGCGGACAGACAGAGTCACTTTCGAATTTAAATTAATAGAATGGATTTGCGAAAACAACAAAATGCACAATATTAAATCATACTATTGACGACGCGTGAGAGGTGTTGTTCCAATTAGGTATTATCTATGTCTCTGTCGTTAACCGATGAATCTCCCAATGTTAATATAGAAACTGACAAATAATCGGTACTAGCAAGAATTGACTAGCACATCATCATAATTATGTTGTAGTTCAACTCAATTTTTCTTCTTCTTTTTTAAGTTATGATAGAATATTTTCTTTTCCTCTTATTATGCTTTTTATTATATACCTTTACAAAATCTCTATTTTGTGAATGGGAGGACTATGTGGACATTGACCAGAACCATGAGTCTAGGTACACTTATGGTTGATCTATACTTAGGCGCATCTATTTGGCTTGTTCTGTATTGTTCTCCCATACTCCATGAATGCAATGTGTACAAGAAGAATGGTAAAACTCTCATTTTTAAAAAGAGTAACCTTAGTGTTTTTTGCCCTTCTTCTCCACAGGAATGACTTTCCGAACGGGTGGTAGAGTCTTAAGTAATCAATCATTTTCTCTTTTTGACTATTCATAAGTGCCTTTTGGTCTACATGAATAAAATACTTTTGATTTTATATAATAATTTGTATGCCGTAGGCAAAATATAGTGTGACTTTGTAACGAACTGTTTTAAGACCTTATATGTTCAACAAATAAAAATTCATACATTAGTTTATACATTCATTTAAATAAATACATATAACTCTTTATTTTTCAGACATTGTTGAACATTATCAGAGCCAAATCATTAGCAACATATTCAAATATATTTAGATCAAGAAAAATCATGAATTTGATGCAAAAGTGTGCAAGCTATTTGAAAAACTGAGAATGTTAAGCTATTTATGTTGCTGTCTGTACGATTTAATCCATTCCAATGAACAAAGCTTATACCCCGAATAAATCGGGGTAGGCAGAGAGTACAAGGTTTCAACAAGTTCTTTCCTTACATACCTCTTTGGCTTCCTCTACTCCTCCACAGACTTCAGATAAGACTAGGTCTATTTGTTCGTGGTAACATAGTCTCATATCACATTAACCACTTTAAGATGACTCCAGAAATATAGTTTAATATATAAAATATAGTTAATAATTATCTATATCATTACGCCGAAGGGTAGTGGTACATGGAACGCTATAGATTTTCCGTCTCTCAAACATGATTAAGAAATATAGTACTCACGTTCAATCTCTTGGTCCTTTTCTTCTATCTCCTTTCTGTACGCCGAGATCAGCTCGCGCGCTTTTTCAGCCTCTCCGCATCTGGTGTCAGCAAGCTCTGTGAGAGCTGCCACCTGCGTCTGAAACTTCGACTCCTGCGACACGAGGTTTTTCCTGAAACAATCGAAATCAAAGGTAAATAAACCTTTGCCTGTGTCTTGGAGTGGATGTCTTAATGGGACTTAGTCCGCCACACATTCCCACCATTGTAACTCATTTAAGCCAGGATCCACAATGGTCTCCTTAGATTACACCAAGGTTTGAACCTTGGGGTGTTACCTGTGATAATTAAAAAGAAAACCAGGAGGAGTAGGAAAAATAAAATTCCACTTCCCTCCTTTGCATAGCGGGAGACACAAAATAGGCACATCAGCCATAGAGAAGGAGACTACAACTAGGATAAGCCCAGTTGTAAAGCACCACGCATTCGAAAAAAAAAATTAACAGGATAGGAAAAAGATATATTTTGGAGTGTCCATCAAAAATAATCATTGTCCCATATTATAAACGAAATTCCCCCCGCCGCGTCTGTCTCTCTGTCTGAACGCGATAAACTCAGTAACTTCTGAACGGATTTTCATACGGTTTTCACCAATGGACGGAGTGATTACGAAATACGAATACAAAAATCTTTATTCACGAATGGCTTAACAGTACCTACATGATTACTGCTGAATTTCAAAATAGGCGCAAGCCTCTGTCTGGAGACCAACACCAAGATTAACAAAAATATGGACGTGTGGACGTGTCTATTCTGTGCATATTGCTAAGGTGCCAGTAAAGATTGATGAGAATATATGAATGCACATGAGTGTGTGTGTGTGTGCGTGTGTGTGTCTGTGTATGCGTGTGCAAAGTTCGGGGGTTACTTGGCTACCGGAGAGATTTTAATATGTTCTCCGTGTCATCGTAAGTTAAACTTAAGAGGCATAATTTTACATTTTTTTTGCAGTTATACAAGCTGTAACATAATAAATGCAAGACCTGAAAGTAGTTTGTTCTAAATCGGTAACTGAATTGATTCCAACTATTTTTAATGTATCTTTTTTTTTAATTTGCCAAAAATGCTTTTACTACTTCAGTGCGCTATAAAAAACTAAATTTATCCTTGATTCATAGCACTAAGGAGATTTCAAATGCATTCCTTAAACATATTTCTCAAAACGCACACATACACGTACAAGTTTCATTGTTAATTGGGGTAGAAAAGTGCTTAAAAAAGGGTAAAATCCTTTAAATTTGGAAATTTGGTTTTCCATTTGAATTTATGAAGCAATTCTCTAATCGGCGTGTCTGAGGTCTTGCGTTTATTATGTTACAGCTTGTATATAGAGCTGGATCTAATATTATAGTATTTACTAATTATGTTGTACACGTATGAAGGTTTTAGTGTAGAATTCACCCACGCGAAGCCGGGACGGTCTTTAATATTTTTACAAGCTTTTATTTAACTAATAGCTTGTTTAGATCAAATCTTGCAAACAGAAGTAGAACAAATTCCTATTATCCTACAGACTTGAAATTTTACATGTTAGTACAGTTATAACAATGCATTTTATGGTAAGCATGACCTTTCTACATCCAGGATTGTCTAGACGATTAAACTCCTCAACGGCTAACAACATAGCTACGAAATTTTGTATACACCTTCCATTTCCACACCATTTCTTCTGATAGTCGGTATGCCAAATTGGAAGCATTAAGGGCGGCTTGATAAGTTCCAACAGCAGGTGACCACGAACCTGCCTCCACCGCACTAGTTTTGCGTGGTGGAGCATGATCAAATCTGTCTTACCTTGATTTGTGAGCGGCCTTCGCCGAGCATTGAGACAATACCAGGTGTTTTATGATTTACACCAGTACAATCTTATGTATGTACAACGGTCAGTAAAATAAGCCATGAGAAAAGCATTAACATTTATAAATCGAGGGAGCCAAATCGATATTCTCTGATTGCAAACCAAAATAGCTTCTCGATAGCTAGCACTCGAACTTCGCTATTAGCTTATCAGTACAGCTGGTGCACTACGAACGTAACCGCGATATAAAGCACTAGCTGTTACCCGCAACTGCACCTGCGTTTATTTTGTAACATCTTTATAAATTATTGTCTATGTTTTTCTGATGTATAACCTACATTACTGTGAAGTTTCATCGAAATCCGTTTTGTAGTTTTTGCGTAAAAAATATACATCTATTATCACAAACTTTCGCATTTATAATATTAGTAGGATGAGATATAGAGAATCCGAGAAATAGAAGGTCGATTGGTTTACATCGAGTTTTAGCGGGGTCGATCCTTCGACCCTACGAAACACATCTAATGTGACCTACAAATGTTTGTTTTGGTCTGTATGTTTGAGTTTGTGAATTTCATGCACTCATTAAAATAATATCAGCCTATACTGCCCACTGCTGGTCATACTCCACCACGCGGACACAGTGCGGATTGGTGGAGGCAGGTTTGTGGCCACCTGCTGTTGGAACTTATCAAGCCACCTTTAAGGCTTCCAACTCGGCCTAACGACTAGCACATTAAGTGGTAGCCGGGACCAACGGCTTAACGTGCCTTCCGGAGCACGGAGACGCTCGAATATGAAATGCCACAAACGGTCACCCATCTCGGGCCTACCGAGTCGAACGCTGCTTAACCTTGGTATTCGGTAAGAACACCGCGGTCGCACAGCGCTACGAGCGCTGCTGCAGCTGTACTCATTATGTTAATGTATTAGTTAATTCAAAATAATTACACTTATTGTATTGATTCCAATACACATTGCTGTATACATTTTTGTATTTGTAATAAGGTAAATAAATATTCATAGAATTAGAAGCGTTAATGTTACACCCTTTCGGCGGCACTTAACATAACACTGGGATTGTGAAATTGAATAATAACATCTCGATGTTAAAATAGCATATCAAGTTTTGTTCATGAAGCAAGTTATTAATATACACCTCATCACCGTAATCGCCATTTTGTTCCTTTCCCCAAACCCCGTCAAAGTTTTAAACGCAATTCTTGCTTACAAGATACGTGTTACTACACTAGCAAAGCACTAAGTACGGTTTGGGAATCAGACCAGCTCGGAGGAACTGACTTCTCTAGAGGCAACTGACCCCCAAGTTAAACCAGTACTGAGTATAGTCACATCGCGAATGTTCGCAAATTCAGACGCATTGTGTGCGCGTCCTACGTTACCGGCGTGGTTGTTAGTGTGAACTCGCTGTTTTTACAAGCTGTAACATAATTCAAACTGACCTCGTATACAGACCAAATTGATTTTATTTATAAAATGGCTAGCTTTGAATGCATTTAGCGGCTAATCTTGGTTAATATAGGAATATTACTAGACTGACTCATTGATCTAGTGGCGAAGAATGCGCTTTGCGATCAAGAGGTCCCGGGTACAAATCCTAGATCGAACAAATGTAGTTTTTCTACCGAAAAGTAACGATACATTTCCAATATCATTCCGGAGTCTGGCATTGAACCCGGTATATGACAATAGACTAGCCCCCTATTACATGCATCCTAATATCGTCAGCGAATAGTAAGTGTACACAGTACACTACTTCCACCACCACTTCGGGAATATTATAGGCTTGACGATGTTTATTTTTGTTATAGAAAAATTATTTGTAGAAATATTATATTTCATCATCTTACCTGATGGGCAAGTCAAGAGTCTCCGTAACCGGCGAGCGTGTATGAGACGAACTATGAGAGTGGAGGAAGCCAGACAGATCTGTAACGAAAGAACCGAAACTCTGCACTCTCTACCTACAGCAAGCGGTCGTAGGGCTGGCGATCATGTAGTTTTGGGTTCGATTTTAATTGGGATACAACTCATTATCGATATAGAGGCCAAAACATATTTTTTTTGGAATTATTGTCTCTCTGTCTGTCTATCTGTATGTCTGGCTCTTTGTGTTTCAATCACGCAAAAACTACCAAACGAATTTCAATGAAATTTGGTATTGGTAATACTAATACCCTAACTTATAATAATAAATAATTTTATTCCGGGAAAATGAAGCAATCCGGGTTTTTTTTTTTTTTTTTTGTTTTAAAAAAACGTTGCCCCACACTAGGATTAATTCCTGTGTCGTGGGTGCGTTTACAAACATGAAAATTCACATACACAAATACCCAGACCGGAACAAATAATTGTGGATCACACAAAGATTTGTCCCGTGCGGGAATCGAACCCGCGACTATTAGACACAGTGGGCGGGGCGGGCTAAGCCCTTAACCACTGCGCTAAATCGTCCGTCGATTATCGCGGGATAAACGATAAACTTTTAAAGTTTTATTTTTGCTAGTTGCCAACTACAACGTTACGTTAAAATGTGATTTCATGACATTCATGTGTTGTGGTAGGCAATATATGAATTCCTCCATGAACTGATACTGGACTTGGGTTCGTCTCCTAATGAAGAAACTCTTCAGTAGTTAATAACACGCGCCCGAAATTGTTTATACACATTTTATTTAGATACTTAGATATGATTTGTTGCATGAACCGATGATGCAGTCAATATTGTCTCTTCGGGAGTGAACTCTTGTACGATAAATGACCCGGACACGAAACTTTGCATATTCGTTTGTTTAAGGAAAAAATGCACGATTCTTGATTTTATTTCTCTATACTATCACGGCTGAATGGATTTTAAAGTCCCCCCGACCTCTGCCGCCTCCGCCACCGCCGGCCGCGACATGTTCTCACCGATCCCCCCGATACCTTGTCATCCCTTCTTTCCGCGAATACGGGCGACGACGACGACAAGTCATAGATCCCCTCCCCTAGCCGGCGGTTGACCGGTGCACTTAGTAGTGCACCCCCTCACCCGCAGCGACTGTCCCAACCGAAGCCGCCTCTTCAAGGCGCCCTCGAGTATGTCGCCATTGCCCTTCTGGCTCGAGCGTAGTGGTTGCACGCTCGCCCTTAAGTCCGGTGAAGCTGTAAAGGCCTCGCGGCCAACAGCGTACATCACTCACACACACGGCTTTTGAAGATACTTAGTACGGAGGGATCTTAGGTCAGGATCTGTGCCACCCCAGAAAGGCCGGTCTACCTCTGTCAAATTACGAAATAAATGTAACATCTAGTAAATAATAGGTACAGAGGCCAACGTAACAACGATTTAACTAAATATTAAACACATGGTTACACAAATTCTTGTAATTGTTTACATACGAATATACGAAATTTAATTTTACATTTAAACCCAAGTCACGAAACGCACAGGATACGAAAATAGCAAACAATGGTTTTTGTTCAAAATACACAAAACGTTGGTTTAATGACTAATAATGTGCGTAGGGATGACGAGGTCTTGGACGCATATCCTGGGTCGGACAAAGAGTAAGTTGCTTTCTAGACACAATCTTACCACCGTCTTTAATTCCGGTGAAGCTGTAAAGGCCTCGCGGCCAACAGCGTACATCACTCACACGTCATATTAATGAAGTATATCTAAGATATAACAGAGAATATCAAGCTTAGATAGATAGATAGGTTACTCTTTATTGTACACCAGTGATATTTACAATTAATTACATACAACAACAAAAAAGTAGGTACAATTGGCGGTATTATCGCTAAAAGCAATTTCTTCCAGACAACCAATGTATTGAAAGAAGCAACATACGGAATAGGGCAGTTATGGTGGCGTACACTTTAAAACTCAATAAAACATACTGTCATCATTTTACTTACATACATATCATAGTTATAATACAACATTATATACATACATATATACACATATAATATATAAATATATCTTACACACAATACAGAGAGTGTGCAATGAAGAGTTTATAAATGAAGAAAGTGTTGGTGAACTATCTTTTTAAAGGACGCCAACGACTGTGCACGACGGACTGTTACAGGCAATGCATTCCACAAGCGAACGGCTTGATTAGAAAAGGATTACTAAGGGTTTACTTATTTTCTAAAAATTCTTTCATATTACAAAAACACTCTTCGATGAGCCATTTAGTCAATGTGTTTTTAAATTGATTCATTGTCATTTCTCTTATGGATTCTGGTATACTATTAAATATTTTTACACACATATAATACGAGTTCTTTTGGTGAAGTAAGGTTCTAGAACTTTTTTTTTTTTAAACGTAGACCCACACTAGGATTTATTCCTGTGTCGTGGGTGTGTTTACAAACATGAAAATTCACAAACACAAATACCCAAACCGGGACAAATAATTGTGGATCACATAAAGATTTGTCCCGTGCGGGAATCGAACCTGCGACTATTAGACACAGTGGGCGGAGCAGCTCAAGCTCTTAACAACTGCGCTAAATCGTCGTCATTTAGAATAGAACTCGGTAATAATAGTTTTGTTTTATCTCTAGATAGATGAATCTTATATTCACTGGCTTTCTGAAATTAACGCGGATGCTTTCTTACAAGTATTCCAACTTCCAAAATATAAAGTGAAGTTAACATTAAAATTTAAAACCGTCTAAAACTTGAAGAGATAAAATCTATTTCTAACATCGTTACAAAACGGTCCCGAACTCAACATAATGCTGGAAGCCTTCAACAGCAACCAGCGTTGGTCTTCCGTCGGACCGTTAGGTGACGTCACACACGTTTACAAAAAAAAAGACGAGAGAGTTATGTAAGTACGGAAAATAACAAATGACTAAATGTAACAAAAGAGTCTCTCAGTACAAGGACATAAAAAAAACATAATATAAGCCGTCTGCCTACAACGCGAAACAATATAAAAATAAAACCAAACAAAAAAAAAAGAAAAGAAAGAAACTAAAATAATAGAGTAATTTATCTATATCATCACGCCAAATCCCTTGCGGGGTAGGCAGAGAGTACAGAGTTCCAAAAAATTCTTTCCTTACATACCTGTCTGGCTTCTACACTCATAATTCGCCTCATACACGCTCGCCGGTTACGGAGACTCTTGACTTGTCCTTCATATAATACTCGGTCTATTTGGTCATGGTAAGATAGTCTAGGTCTTCCCCGGTACCTACATCCTTCTACTTTCGCAATAAGAAAAAAAAAAACAAAAAATGCCAAGGTGGGGTTCTGGTTTGCTCATGTAATGCCTTTGCTTGAGGTAGGCGCGGGTCACTCCCTTCCCTCCAATATGGTCGAGACGAGTGATGGCTGTTCCAATAGTCATACGTGAACGGGTGCTGCTTGTGGGGACTGGTCCATCTAGAATCCTTTAGACACTCTTCATCTATAACAGTCTCATATCTCGGTCGTAAGGCATCACACTGGAGTTAGACCGTAAACTATTTAATTGTAACGGAAACATTGTATTCACACAATATGAATGAAAAGGGCAAGATAATTATATAAAAAAAAATCTTTTATAAAAAAAGGTAAACCGACTTCAAAAAGCAAATAAATAAATATTTGAAGTCGGTGCTGGTTGGTGCAGTCGGTTAATTGGCACCGACTTCAAATATTTATTTATTTGCTTTTTGAAGTCGGTTTACCTTTTTTTATAAAAGATTTTTATTTTACAATTTTAAGTGACCAGTGAATTATTCTATAGTAGTAATGCCTTTGCTTGAGGTAGGCGCGGGTCACTCCCTTCCCTCCAATATGGTCGAGACGAGTGATGGCTGTTCCAATAGTCATACGTGAACGGGTGCTGCTTGTGGGGACTGGTCCATCTAGAATCCTTTAGACACTCTTCATCTATAACAGTCTCATATCTCGGTCGTAAGGCATCACACTGGAGTTAGACCGTAAACTATTTAATTGTAACGGAAACATTGTATTCACACAATATGAATGAAAAGGGCAAGATAATTATATAAAAAAAAAATTTTATAAAAAAAGGTAAACCGACTTCAAAAAGCAAATAAATAAATATTTGAAGTCGGTGCTGGTTGGTGCAGTCGGTTAATTGGCACCGACTTCAAATATTTATTTATTTGCTTTTTGAAGTCGGTTGACCTTTTTTTTATAAAAGATTTTTATTTTACAATTTTAAGTGACCAGTGAATTATTCTATAGTAGGTTGGGTACCTATAGGATTGACGTAATACCCATAATATCTCAATTTACACATGCCTATTGTTTGTCGTTAAGGAGTTCCCTGGTGTATCTTCTAAGTCCAAGGTCTAATGTCAATAAAATAAATATGAGACCACCTTGGAGATATACTGAACCCATTGCAAAAGAAATTATCTAAATCGGTCCACAATTGACAGAAATATCGCTGAACATACATAAAAAAAAAAAAAAAAAGCATACATACAACCGAACATAGAACCTCCTCCTTTTTGAAGTCGGTAAAAAAAGCCCGCTGAGTTTCTTCGCCGGATCTTCTCAGTGGAGGCTGCGTTTTGATTCGGTGGTAGATATTTGGTAAAATTAGATTTAAAAAAAAGTAAATTGACTATTTATTTCTTAAGTAGGGTTTATACAAAATAGTTTTTTTGAGTTTGAGTAATATTTCAATAGAAAACTTGCCAGTAGCAGCCCGGTGTCTGGTATTGGTCAAGGCCCAAGAACTTTCGTACCATTATTTACTCTATTTTTAAGTAAATTCTATTAATTAGTACTTATGCATTTCGCGATGCAAACAGAAAATGTAAAACAATAGAGATGACTTCAGATTTTACCGAGAAAATTTCGTTTAATCGTGTATTCCTTTTACCAGATTCTAAAACATCCAGTCAAAAATCATATTTCAAAATGTAAGGTCTCCAATCCATTTACTTCTTAAAGTGTATGGAGTAAAAACGCGTTTAATTCGCGGTGGCCTCTCAACATTGTGATTTTAGACTACGGAATAAATAAGCACATACCTACTCTTTGTTCTATGTTTTAGACAATAAGATTTATTTGCATTAAAATTACGTTGTGGTGACGCAAATGAATTATATTATATACTAGCTGGACGCGGACAGCACAAAGGCCGTGGCGGCGATCTTTGCGGCCGGTGTCCAGCAGTAAAGGTTTCGCCACATAGCTGACGCAGCGTGACGGGAACGCGACGGCTGCGCGACCTGGGGAGTTATAATATACGGAAGACGACAACAAACGTCACGACCCGCGTTGCGCCCTACGTGATTACAAACAAAGCACGGGGGTGCAACGCGTGCGAGCGGGTCGCTAATGTTGGGCGTGGGCCCGGCGACTCGACATCGCTTCTGCAGTGTGTGTGTGTGTGAGTGATGTACGCTGTTGGCCGCGAGGCCTTTACAGTTTCACCAGACTTAAGGGCGAGCGTGCAACCACTACGCTCGAGCCAGAAGGGCAAGAGGCGACATACTCGAGGGCGCCTTGAAGAGGCGGCTTCGGTTGGGACAGTCGCTGCGGGGTGAGGGGGTGCACTACTAAGTGCACCAGTCAACCGCCGGCTAGGGGAGGGGATCTATGACTTCGTCGTGGTCGTCGCCCGTATTCGGAGCGGAAAGAAGGGATGACAAAGCATCGGGGGGATCGGTGAGAACATGTCGCGAGTTGTCGCCTTTTTAATATATATATATAATTTTATAGATTCGAGACCGAGATCGGAGTGGAGGTCGACATTTCGTACGAACAACGGAGCTTTTACGGCTTTGCGGAGGAAGCGGGACTGAACCGCTTGAAGTCTATCGATGTGAGAGTGGGCTGCATGCCCGAACACCTCACATGCGTACCTCATGATGGGTCGCACGCAAGTTTTGTAAAGTGTCACTTTATTTCTAAGGAACATTTTACTCCGCTTGCAGATTAGCGGATAGAGACGACCGAGCACAAAGGATGCTCGGTGACGAACCCGCTTGATGTGCGGGCCGAAGGACATGGTACTGTTTAGGGTGACCCCTAGATATTTGGCCTCTTTGACCCAGGGAATAGGTCGGTCGAACATGGTCACTTGACCGAGATTACTTCTAGGGCGGCGCAGGGAGTGGCGCGGGGTGGCACCTCTGGAGACAAACACCGCAGCGCTCTTCTCCGGGCTCACCTCAATACGCCACTTCCTGAACCAATTCCCTAGGGAATTGGCCGTTGCCTGAAGGTTTCTGGTAATGAAACCCTTATTCCTATGCGAGACGTAGAGAGCGGTATCATCCGCGAATAGGGCTAGATGCACCTTACTCGAACGAGGAATGTCGTTTGTGTAAAGGCTAAACAGGAGGGGCGAGAGAGCTGAGCCCTGCGGGACTCCAGCCCGGGTGGAGTGGGGAGTGGAGCGCGTCATTTCGACGCGATATCGGAAGGCACAACCTCCAGGACAAGTATCTTGTGAACTTGTTCTGAATGCCCTCCACCATGAGACTTGATCAGACTGACTTGGCTTCGTGTGGTGCCCACACCGCCGCATTGCTCTCGAGCTGGCTTCTTACCAGTGCGTCGTACAGAACTTTAACAGCCTTAATAATTTTAAATTCACCCACTTGCCGAAGTACGAATCCTAAAGTCTTATAGGCCTTTTTACATACATGGATAATATGTGCTCGGAAGTTCAGGTCGGCTGTCATGTGAACTCCCAAGTCTTTCACCGTCTCACTCTCATGATACGACGATCCGATAGAACAAAGTTACATATGCCAAACAAAATAAATGCCACTTGCAACTTTTATGCTCGTCGATAAGGTTATTTATCCCAAGTATAAATACTAGACTATAGGACTTTGTTCTTTGGACATGTCGAATATATTATTAGCGGTTTTCAGCGGTTTCTCCAAGTCGTGATTTTTTGGAGTTTATTTGTATGTAACTACTTATGACTTACGGGGCCGAGACGTGGACACTCACAGTGGGACTAGTCCACAAATTCAAAGTCGCACAGCGGGCTATGGAGCGAGCTATGCTCGGCGTCTCTTTGAAGGATAAAATTCGTAACGAGGTAATCCGACAAAGAACCAAAGTTACCGACATAGCTCGCAGACTCAGTAAGCTAAAGTGGCAATGGGCTGGTCACATCTGCAGAAGGACCGACGGCCGATGGAGCAAGCGTGTCCTAGAGTGGAGACCGCGACTTGGTAAGCGTAAGGTAGGACGGCCCCCAGCTAGATGGACCGACGACCTCAAAAAGGTCGCTGGGACAGACTGGATGCGGAAAGCGGAAGACCGTGTGCAATGGCGCGTGTTAGGAGAGGCCTATGTCCAGCAGTGGACTACGATAGGCTGATTGATTGACTGATTGATTGTATGTAGCTAATAATAGTTACCTGCTATTTTACGTGTCTGTTTCTTTGGTTTTATAATAATATGGCTATGTCTACCTTGATATTTTTTTACTATCATGCTTTCATATCGAATGGGATGTCAAATGAAATAGAAGACAATTCTTATGACAGTCAGAAAAAGATTTTTACTATATTTTAGCGTAAAATTACAGCCATGTATGAGACAAAGTATGGTTTTTTGGCGGGAAGTCAAAGTGATGTTGTCAATTCGTTTCAATCACCAAAACTTGTATTATTTCGACTAATAATGTGTAATGTTGGTGGAATATTAACCATTATGTGTTCTTATATGTACACGAGTGAAGGTAATTGTAACAAAGTGATAAAACGTGTCTTTTCGACTTCCTTCAAAACGGCCGTCGCAATTAGTAGGTATGTAAAGTGTCCATATAGTAATTCTTTATTAATTTCATTATCATCGTTATCATCAAGTTCATCGGGGAGTCGAATTAATTTAAACAAACATGATTGTATATCTCACTGGACACTGGAAAAATATACTTAAAATTAGTGTGAAGCCATAACTTAAAGAAGAAGAAGAAGGGACAAAGTACGAGAGTGGAGTAAGCCAGATAGGTAAGTAAGGGAAATGTCCCCCCTGTCAATGTGATCCACGGGCCAAAATATCCTTGTCGCACTACAGGTATATTTGGTCTGGTTGATATCTAATGTACTAGGAGCACATGGGTTATGAAGAGTTGTAATATTTACAATATCATATTGCCAGTTTCAAGAACCAAACAACCTCGTTGGTGTAATTTCGCGCGCATTTTTGACGTCTCAAGGGCGCCATATTGGCATTTGACGCAGGAGCGCGGGAATGGCCGCTTGAATCATGTTTATTTCTGAGATTTTGTAACAAAGAAATTTATTTGAGTATATTGTTGCCTATTAATATTATAATAAGATTATATTTATTTATTCTTCATGGCTGCCTTGTTGGTCTGGTGGCAAAGCGCATCGCTTTGTGATCACGAGGTCCTGGGTTCAAATCCTAGGTCGGACAAATGTAGTTTTTCTAACGAAAAATTCCCAGTATGAGTCCGGAGTCTGGTATTGTGCCCGGTATATGGCAATAGGCTCGCCCCCTATTACATGGGACCTAACATCGTCGGCGAAACGTGGGTGTACTCAGTACACCTCTGCCACCCCCTCTGGGGAATATGGGAGTGACGGTTTTTTTTTTTATTCTTCTCTGAACTAAAGTATATCTATCAAAAAATCTGTGTAGAAACCGCAGTCTAAAATTGTGACGGGTATAAATGATACGTAGATACGGCAATGTTAAAGCGTAGCGTGTTCTGCCTGACCAGCTTGGGGTAAGGCGGCTTTGTAGATACAATCTGGCTACCGTCTTTGGGGTTCTGGTTTTGGTCATGCTCACTATAATGTCTTTGCTTGCGGTGGCTGTCTTGCGAGGGTCACTCCCTTCCCTCCAATATGGTCGGGGGGAGTAATGGTTATAATTTAGACCTAATTTTTATTCCTTTATTTTATTTTTAATGATGACATGTAAGTTAAATTATATAGACGACATTTCTGTAATCTCCAACTATCATATATATATTGTATAACATTCACATGCCTTAATCAGGCCAAATAGATATAAGTACCTACCTATAATGTAACACCTTACCTGCTCTATTTAGTGTGAATAAAGAATTGAATTGAATTGAATTGGTTGTTCCAGCAGTCATACTCGTGAACGGACGCTGCTTGTATGATAACCTCATTAGATTCAAATCTCGATCATAAGGCATCACACTCGAGCTAGATCGTAAACAATTTAATTGTAATTTAAGCATAACATCCATACAATATGATTGAAAAATAAAAGTAAATAATAATTACAAGCTTCTACAGTCAGAAAATAAGATAAAAAAGTAAGTGCGAGAAACTTTTAAACAAAGGACATAGTCGAAAATTGCCCCTGAACTAACAAAAATTTGACCCATCTATCTATCTATAACCTCACGCCAGATCCCTTGCGGGGTAGGCAGAGACCATTTGACCCATGCCATCATTATTTACTTATTTTATAAAAATAATGGCAAATATCCGTATCTAATGGACAATTTGCAATCTAAAATGAATATTTCAAAGTATGGTAAATACTTATATCGAAGTCGCCGACATCTTTACTAAATGTCAACACACCACATAACCTCATATCAAAATCTAATACTTTTTGTGCAATATTGCGATTACCCCGCTTGTCCTTTAAATAATAAATGCTTTAAGAGAATTTATGGGAGAGGGGGGTTTACGGCATCGGGAAGGATTTCCCCCACCCCCTCTTGGGGAATATATGCGTGAGGTTGTAGGGGGTTTTTCTTCAAAAAAATTCAGTGAGAGTCCGGAATCTGGAATTATCCCTTGTGTTATGGCAATAGGCTGACCTCCTACTTCGTTATGCTAATGAGGATTTTTCGATTAAAAGTCAGTTTTTATAAGGATCTTAGGAAAAATCAATTTTCCTAAAATCAGTGTTCCAACAGGTTCTTTCCCTAATGACCTCTTTCGCTTCCTCCACTCTCATACGAAACAGTCTAGAGGAATACGCATGTATAGCTATGTATATAAATACGCCAAATCTTCCTCCACTCTCATAGTTCGTCGCATACACGCTCTCCGGTTACGGAGATCCTTGAGTTGCCCTTTAGATAAGCATGTGTATTAATTTTATTTTATAAATATCCTCTGGAAGTTTTATTACAATATTAATAATTTGATTTAAGTCGATTCATTTCACACCTAGGTTATACGTAAACACAACACGATAAATCAATCTTGAGTCGCTTCCAAAATAAACATGTTTTGAACGGACTGCGTGTTATTTTTTTAAGCGTAGTTTTGTTTAGGGCATATAGAAAGAATGCCAGAGGAAAAAATGACAAAACAGAAATACAATGTGAAAGTGGAAGGATAGAAGGACAGACAGGTACCGGGGAAGACCTAGACTATCTTACCACGACCAAATAAGCCGAGTCTTATCTGAAGGAAAAGTCAGAAGTCCGTAACCGGCGAGCGTGTATGAGACGAACTATGAGAGTCGAGGAAGGCAGAGAGGTATGTAAGGAAAGAACCTGTTGGAACTCTGTACTCTCTGCCCACCCCGCAAGGGATCTGGCGTGATGTTAAAGATAGATAGATATTGTTTATTCCTTCATTACACTTAACTCACTCGTGTCGTTCTCTTACTTATAAATGTGAGTGGAAGCGTCGGAAGAGGTCGCCCAAGGAAAACCTATCACGACCAAATTCTCTACTATTATTACTCAGCAAATAAAATTAAACATAAAACTGGGCAACGCCAGAATGTAAGCAAGTTCTGTCTATCTTTGTCATCACGCCAGATTCCTGGTGGGGTAGGCAGAGAGCACAGAGTTCCAACAGGTTTTTCTCCAACAAACCTCTCTGGCTTCCTCTACTCTCATAGTTCGTCTCATACACGCTCGCCGGTTACGAAGACTCTTGACTTGTCCCTCAGATAAGAGGCAAGTTAAATTAATAAAATAAGTAGGAACATTTTCTTTAATTTTACTTTTCTGACAAAACAGATATACACAAAGTGGAAGAAAGTAGATACCGGGGAAAACCTAGACTATCTAACCACGACCAAAGAGACCTAGTTTTATCTGAAGGACAAGTTAAGAGTCTCCGTAACCGGCGAGCGTGTATGAGACGAACTATGAGAGTGGAAGAAGCCAGAGAGGTATGTAGGGAAAGAATCTGTTAGAACTCTGTATTCTCTGCCTACCCCGCAGGGATTTGGCGTGATAATATAGATAGATAGATAGATACAAAGAACTTAGCCTTACACTGGGAAATATTCCTGTATTGTAGGTGCGTATATAAACATGAAACTTACACACACGAACATCTATACCAAAACAGATATTTGTGGGTCCAAAGATTTGTCCCGTGCGGCAATCCAACCCGACTACTCGACTAGCGACTATTCGACCCAGTGGGCGGACCTACTTAAGCTCTTAACCACTGGATCAAGCCGTCCAAGATAAACATCACGTTGTCCAGTTTCATGATGAATACCCTGTTCACTTCCAATGTGTTTACATTGCTCTCTTGCTCAACTAGTGTTGCCAATTAGTGGTTTACTTTTCAGTATCGTAGAAGAAAATTATTTTTGCAGTAAAATTGACAATCAAAACAAAAATATCGGTGAACATATTATAATCTATATCATTACGCCAGATCCCTTGCGGGGTAGGCAGAGAGTACAAAGTTCCAACAGGTTCTTTCCTTAGATACATCTCTGGCTTATTATAATAGTTGGTCTAGTGGCAAAGCACGAGGCTAGGTTCAAATCCTAGTCGGACAAGTGTAATTTTTCTAACAAAAACTTTCCAGTATGAGTCCGGAGTCTGGAATTGTGCCCGGTATATGGCAATAGGCTCGCCCCCTATTACATGGGGCATCACATCGTCGGCGAAACGTGGGTGCACTTAGTATACCTCTCCCACCCCCGCTTGGGGAATATAGGCGTGACGGTGTATTATAAATATAATAATATTAGCCCTGTTAAGAAAGTTTCCCACCGTTGGGCACGGGCCTCCTCTCAAACTGAGAGGGCTTAGGTCATAGTCCACCAAGCTGGCCCAGTGCAGGTTGGCGAACTTCACTCACCTTCGAGAAACTCTTAGGCATGCAGGTTTCCCTACGATGTTTTCCTTCACCGTTAAAGCAAGTGATAGTTAATTTTTAATACGCACATGCTTTTGAAAAGACAGCGGTGCGTGCTTGGGCTTGACCCCGAAACCTCTGACTTTGCAGTCCAACGGTCTAACCACTAGGCTATCACTGCTTATCGGTGAATATACATATATACAACACAAAACTTCCTCCTTTTTAAAGTCAGTTAAAAAAATACGTTACGCTATACAAAAAATGTAAGCTTGAAGGATCAGAAATAACACGAGAAAGTTACCAAAATTGTTTTGTGAATATTTTTAAAAAGAGTACTACTTCGGAAAATGTAATCTGATGGCGAGAGATTACATAGGCTTCAACATAAACAATGCGCTCAACGCTTAATGAAGTTCTTTTATAATATCTGAATTCTACATCTGCTTTTCGAATAAGAAGTCATCTGATCACCCAGGGATGCCTAGCTTTTTGATCCAGGACTAATGTCATTTATTAATCGACACTAACACAAATAGTCCAGATGGAGTGGCGCTGTATTACAATTCGCGGTCTACACGGATAACAGAAACCACGTAGAGGCTTGAAAACAGGTAATATAAATAAAAATATAAAATGTTTACTCACTGATTATCCACGTGGTTATGGTCTCCTGGTCCAATCACCAGCGGCTCGAGGATACTGATCTCTTCCTCAATTATTTCTTCTATTATCTCCTCCTCCGACTCACTGTCACTGACGGCACTCCCACTCTCCTCCTCACTCGCTTCACTTTCACTGTCACTCTCTTTCTCAGTCACTTCACTCTTGTCCCCTATTTCTATGAAACCACTATCACTATTGTCACTTGAAATCCTCTTTAAACTTTCAGGACTCTCAACCTTTATAGTAACTGGTTCTTTTTCGTTCACATTTATAACAGTCTTATTGTCCGAGAAGTTTTCTTCGGCGTCCTCCAAATATTCTTCATCTTCTGAGGACAAAGATTCAAATGAAGAACATACTTCTTCATCTGTTTGAGTTTCTCCATCGTCAAAGACGATATGTTTTCTGAATGTCACTCGTTTCTTCCCACAGTCTGACCTGTCATCGTCTGAACATCCCTCTGTATCGGATTTCGGCGGTTTCAAATTAGATTTCTTCGATATCCCAGGCGATTCGGTACCCTGTCTATTATTGTCCTCATCTTTCTTATCCGGGCTCAAAAGTTTATCCAATTCACCTTTCAATTCATTTCTATATTCATTAATATTCCGACGATCATCGATACTTTCGTAGAACGGTTCGGTTTTCTCGATTTTACTGTCGGCACCTCCCATTTGTTTGGATTCATTTAATTTATCGACAGTACAGTCTATTGTCCGCGCTATCTCCCTGAGCAATGCTTCTGCATGTCGTTTTTCTTCTATATCCGGTTCGTTTACGTACACCAATGACACGTGTTGCTTATCATCTGTGTTCCTTGAATATTTCTGAAGCACAAGCGCTTTGACGAAGTCCGCATCGTCTGGTGTATTTTTAGCCGGCGTAGGTGCGTCAGTCGCCCGCTCAGAGTTGCTCCTGTGTAATGCAGTCGTCTCTTTCGGTGGGCT
Source organism: Phalera bucephala (assembly GCA_905147815.2). NCBI lineage: Eukaryota > Metazoa > Arthropoda > Insecta > Lepidoptera > Notodontidae > Phalera > Phalera bucephala. Next base: position 9,610,822 of record LR990638.1, read on the forward strand.
AAGTCGGCAGGACTCGGTCCTTGCTTTTCTCTTTCCTCTTTTTCGTTTGCCTGCCATTATTTGGAGTATGGCGCCTACTCCGGTCTTTTGTGTGTAGTCTGTTTCAGGTAGGAGGAGGTTGACTACATCTTTTCTTTTCGGTTTTTCGTTGTGTGTGTCCGTTCGTTGCGCGTGCGCGTCTGGTGTTAATTTCGTAACGTTCGGGGGCCGTCCGGTGTCATCGGGCAAGTCGAGCTTCCCGCCTTTTCTCTTGAAGAAATTAAACATGGTGGCCGGAGCGTCGTTTCATGACCGCGCGGCCGCTGCGACTGTATGGATTTATTTACTGTTGCGCTTCAGATGTGGGAATATTTATGTCCGCCGGTTGATTTAGTGGAGTTTGCGGTGTTTATTATTATTTTTTTAAGTGGCAATCGGTGGGTAAATAACAGTTTATTTGTTGCTGTAGTTGAGGGGATAGATGCAGAAATAATTGTGAAAATTATTGAAAAATGGGGCCAATTAGGAGGTACTGTTTATTGTTGTTGATACAAAATTGATGAATCAATGTGACCTATGACAAAATGCATCATATTTTAAACTTGTCTGCATCGAAGCAGCGTGCGAAAAATATAAGATAACTCTTATAATAAGTTATACACACCATAACGCCTATATTCCCCAAGCGGGGTTGGCAGAGGTGTACTGAATATACCCACGTTTCGCCGACGATGTTAGGTCCCATGTAATAGGGGGGTGAGCCTATTGCCATATACCGGGCACAATTCCAGACTCCGGACTTGTACTGGGAAATTTTTCGTTAGAAAAACTACACATGTCCGACCTAGGATTTGAACCCAGCACCTCGTGATCTCAAAGCGATGCGTTTTGCCACTAGACCAACTAGGCAGTCATAAGTTAAAACAATAATACGCTGTTATATGGCAGCGAGAGCTGGGTATGTAACAAGGAGAATGAAAGTAGGATAAATGCGGTGGAAATGCGAGCTCTGCGGAGTGAAGCTGACCGAGCGAGTAGGTATAAAATATAGTATCGGTGTAAAGATGAGAAAGGGTATGCTCCGTTGGTTCGGGAATATAAAAAGAATTCCGAAGAAAGAATGACAAAACTGATATACAATGCAAAAGGGGAAGGATGTAGGTACCGGGGAAGACTTAGACTATCTTACCATGCCCAAATAGACCGGGTCTTATCTGAAGGACAAGTCAGGAGTCTCCGTAACCGGCGAGCGTGGATGAGACGAACTATAAGAGTGGAGGAAACCAGAAAGGTATGTATGGAAAGACCCTGTTGGAACTCTGTACTCTCTGCTTACCCCGCAAGGGATCCGGCGTGATGATGTAGATAGATACGAGTAGATAGATAAAACAATAACGTACATTTATTTATATGTTTTCTGATATCCAACAAAATGTAAAAAATACTGTGTGTAGTTTTAATATAAAAATCCTTTAATTTTTTTTTACGAGTATAATTCAGTTTCAGTATAGCACTTGTTCATTTCAGTAATAAAAACGTTAATCTCTTCTTACACCCTACTCCCCTGGTACTCCAGCACATGAATCTCTCATCTCGCTGTTACATAAAGCGGTCGTACACATTAAAAAGAACTCATAAACAATAAAAAATCACAAGGACACAGCGACAAGGTATTTCAGAATTGGCACATGTTCAATCGCTCAATAAACTAGACAAAATATTCCGAAAATAATGTAACTTTTGTTGTTAATATATAGGAAGTCCCTACCTACGATCTAGTGAACTAGAACTAAATATTGGCAACTAAATATATGGGGCTTGTTTATATTCCTTCTTTGGGTTTATGTGTTCCTAGTAAGTGAGCAGATTTTAAATATTGTATTAATATAAAGTAATTTAAATAAAGTCATTATGGAAGTACGGCATAAGTAAGAAAAGACTAAGTGTAAGAAAGAGGTGGCATTATTTACTGTCCAGGAGTGAAAGAGAAGGCGTCAGTCAATCAGTAAACAGGTGTTCAGAATAACATAGTAGATAAAGTAGGCCATGAGAACCAGAGTATCTTATTAGCAACGTACCTTAGTCATTCTGGTTTTGAATAAATTCATAGTAAAATGTGTGTGTACAACATTTCGTATCTATGCTGTAGACCAGGAATTCCCAAACTATTTTGGGCAAGAGACCCCTTTTTCAAAATAAACTGATACCTTAGACCCCCATAGCCAAATTACTTTAAATATCTTATATTCAATTTAAACCCAATTTAAAAACTTTGCCGTTGGTTAAGTAAGTAAAGTACAACAATGATACTTCCTACTAAAATACTAGTCATTCTTATAACAAGTTGGTACACGTAACACAACTTATACAGTATCTTGAAAGTTACATATAAGAACTTCTGTTAATTAATAGAGGTTAATTTTTAGACCTCGTCGACCCCCAAGATCAGTTATCTTTTATATCGACCCCTGGGAAACTCTATCGACCCCAAGGGGTCGATATCGACCACTTTGGGAATCCCTGCTGTAGACCGTTAAGGAGTTCCTTCGCCTGGAATTAATTCTGGTTGTAGAATCAAATTATGTTTACCATACAAATACATACAGTGTAGCAGTCCGAAGTCAGGAATAATGCTCGCTTTCTATCACATTGGTATCTAACATTGTCAGCGAAATCTGTGTGTACTACTGTTAAATCTTCTGCCACTTGACAAATTTGGTATCTTATTTTTTTATAATTTTTCTTGATTAATTTTACATAAGATGTACCAGGACATCATAAATCACAAGGCGTTCGTGAATTAACACGGAGACGCTGTCAAGTAGAACGGATAGGACGGCGACTATTTTAAATTCGGACAGACTGCAGCCGGATGCTGCCGCCCGCGTCTTCCGTTAGATCAGCTGTTATTATAGTACCGTAGTTATCGCAGATTAAACGGTATCGATATTTATATAAATCGATTATTGACTTTTTTGAATTTATCCGAATATCAATCGGAACAGTTGGATGTGGTAGGTATTCATTTTTTTCATTATTTCGATTTTTAGCATGCGGTCCAGCTCGTGTGATGCCTTACGAGTCCCATCTCTGTGGCTTTCTTAGCACCATCTCATGATCAATTAGAATACGGCGTATGTAAATTCTGGCCATGTGTCACAATATTGTAAACAATGTTTCGTCACGCGGAGTCGCACGCGCCGGTGACAGCCTTGTGTGGACATGGCGCGATTTCAATCAAAATAGTCCTTTTAAAAATAGTAGCCATGTGTTTGTGTTACAACTGTTACGATTGTATAGCTTTGAATTATTATATACAATGCGAAAGTGGAAGGATGTAGGTACCGGGGAAGACCCAGACTATCTTACCATGACCAAATAGACCGAGTCTTATCTGAAGGGCAAGTCAAGAGTCTCCGTAACCGGCGAGCGTGTATGAGACGAATTATGAGAGTGGAGGAAGCCAGAGAGGTCTGTAAGGAAAGAACCTGTTGGAACTCTGTACTCTCTGCCTACCCCGCAAGGGAACTGGCGTGATGATAAAGATAGATAGATAGAATTATTGTGTACTGTTCGTGTATGATTGTTCATAAAAATAGGACTAAGAAATATAAAATGTAATATTATTTTTTTAAATGTTTTTTGAATAGGGGAAAAAAGTACCACTATGTAATTTTTTTTTATTATTTTAGGGTGATGATGTAGCGTGTAGTATTCTATGTAAGCATCAATTGTATAACAGTATTGTAAGAGACAATAAACGATACTTGTAGTAAGCGGACGTGTTTGTCTCACTATCACCCAATACCACAAAAGCGTACAACGGTATAACTCAAAAAAAAAAACAATTCAAAAAATCTTCAATGTACAGATTCGGCTCGGTTACACTTTTATTATATGTATAGATATATATAGATAGATAAGATAGATAAAGAAATGATTTTTGACTATCACTTAAGATTTCATCGAGACATTTTGGTCTTAATGTACCAGGGGACTATCTCGGGCGAAGAGATTTTCTCACGATACCTTTTTGTCCATCGTCTTTTTAATTTAACTAGTGGTCGCCCATTGGTCGAATATCGACCATAATTAATTTAAATTATAAGTTTGAACATTATTAAGGTTCTATTGTCAAAGACTATACTTCTATAATCACAGATTTCGCCAAGGCTACACTGTTAATTTGCCTATTTTTTCAAACAAACTATATGAAATTAAAAAAGATGCTTAAAATATACTTAATACCTTTTTTGATTTTTTTTTAATAATACAAAGAACCAAAAAGAAAATTCTGTCCATTGAACTTGACATACATATTTCGATAATTTAATTAATGATACAAAACTTCTCTGTAAACGATGTTTTTTTTGTAAAAACTCTTTTATCGTTTTCTGGTTGTTTGACATTCAGTAAGACTATAGACAAATAATATTAAAGACAAACAATATTAATCTATTTTCAATTTGAAGTGTATTGTGTTAAATACATGGTAGTGTGTGTAATGTTTTTTTCATTGATTTAATGTATGTTTCATGCAAAATTTAAAAAAAAATATTAGCATTCTGCACTCCTTCTCTATATAAACTATAAGTGTGGGAAATTTCATACTCCTCCGTCCGCGCAATTTTCGTAAAAAGGTGTACAAAGTTTTTGCTTCACGTATAATATATAATATATAGAAGATTATCCTTATAATGAACAAAGACCTGCTAAGCTTCTCGCCGGATATTGTATTGGAGCCGCGTCCGGATCGTAGATTCCAATATACAATTGATAACACAAGTGCGTAGTAAATATTCATTTTACTAATTGCGTATGGTGACAAAAATAAATATGCCATTTGGCACCACCCATTGATTAATGATTATTATTAGTGATGCACTTAATTATTAGTTGTAGGTAGAATAACATAGTTTCAGACTCGGGTCATGAAACACACGAGGAGAGCCTACTCAGAACAGATTTCTCAGTGAGCGAGGTATTTTATTTAATCAAAAAACAAAACGCAGCCTTACTCTAAAATGTATCTCTACGGCGTGGATGCATTTACAAACATGAATTCACATACACAAACAACCAGACCAAAACAAAAATTTGTGGATCACACAAAGATTCGTCGAGTCGTGTGAGCGGAAATCGAACCTGTGACTACCACTGGACTACCAAGCTGTTCACGTTGTTATACTATTTTCAATAATGAAATAGTTACCTTTAAATAAAGTTGTAACTAATTAATGTTATAAATAACTGGCACAGTCACTAAAAAAACCTTTGACAGCCGCCATAATAATAGAAAAAAAAAGTTTTACTTTTTTGTATTTAAAAACTGCAACACATTTTTTTTATATATTAACCAGTGCCCTTTAATCCACAAAATAAATATAAAAATAATAACCAGTATAATAACAGTACGAGGCATGCCTTTTAAGTTCTGTCGTTTCCATATTTCCCGGCAATTTTGAATTTGGAACTGTTCTATATTCGAATGTGTTTAAATTTTGAATCTCAAAACAGTTGAAAGTATTAGGATTAATGCTATTGTTTAGTCACAACGTCGATTGGAATCTGTCAGGTTACGTAAGAAAATGAATCTTTCTAAGGAAAATGTTCATGCAATAATTTTCTACAACTTTAAAAGAGGCCTGACACGGCTTCAGTGTTTTGAAGAGCTAACATATGTGTTCAGTGATGAAGCCCCATGTCTGCGGACTGTCGAACGCTGGTATTTAGAATTCCGGCGTGGACATACTAGTGTTAGTGCCAAATCTCGCGAAGGGCGCCCAAAATCCGCCTTCACTGAAGATAACATCATTGCTGTGAGACAACTAATTCTCGAAGATCGTCATGTGACGTATCGAGAGATAGAGGCTCTATTAGGCATCTCAGGGACAACCATTCAGAAGATCTTGCATGAAGCGCTTGGTGTGAGAAAGCTAGTGCCGTTGGATACCGCATCTGCTTTCCGACGATCACAAGGCGGCCCGCGTCAGATGGTGTAAGAAAACTCTGCAAAGGTTCAACCGAGGACAGTCAAATCACGTCTACGACATCATCAGTGGTGACGAATCTTGGATCTATGCCTACGATCCTGATTCCAAACAACAATCTACAATCTGGGTCTTTCAAGACGAGCCAAAGCCGACTAAAGTCGTTCGTTCTCGAAGCACTTCAAAGAAGATGGTGGCCACGTTCGTTGGAAAAACCGGCCATGTTGCGACTATTGCACTTGAAGATCGTAGAACGGTTAACGCAGAGTGGTATACCACAGTTTGTTTACCACAAGTCATCGCCGAACTTCGAAAATCTAACTTAAAGCGACGCATCATCCTGCACCACGACAACGCAAGCTCACACAGCGCTCGTCAAACGATTGAGTACAGTACCATACAGTCCTGACCTAAGCCCTAACGATTTCTTTACATTTCCTAAAATTAAGAAAAGTCTTCGTGGTCAAAGGTTCCAGTCCGGTGAAGAAGCAGTCGACGCTTTCAAGTCAGCCATTTTGAACACCCCCACTTTAGAGTGGAATAAATGTAATAATAACTGGTTTGAGCGAATGGAAAAGTGTATTAAGCTACGTGGTGAATACTTTGAAAAACAATAAAAAGTACTATAAGGTTCCAGCTGTGTTTTTTTCTTCAAACGACAAAACTTAAAAGGCATGCCTCGTAAGACTAAGTAATAGCTACCATCCTACTAAATAATATTATACAATTTTATAAACGCGAAAGTTTATATAGATGTTTGCTGCTCTTTCACGCACAAAACAACTGAACAGATTTTGATAAACCTTTACAGTAATACAGCCTATACATCAGAATAACACAGGCTATAATTTATAAAAAAAAAAACGCGTACGCAGCCGCGGGAAATGGCTAGAGCTTTAGATCGCGGTTATAGGTCTCGTCATCTAAAAAGATCGCTGGAAGAAAGTGAAGGGGTAAATAAAGCATAAAGCCGGCTATCGTGGCGACTTTAGGGGTAGCCCTTTTTTTTGCAGTAGGAGTCTTTCGACTTATGGTGGATAAGTACGCTTATCAGTTTTGACGCCTATTTTCGTACGAAGTGATATATCTGTAACAATCTGTGGCTAAGTCCCGACTGTAGATTAATATTTATTTGTTCTGTGGTGCGTCACACTTTCGCTGCGCACTCGCACTTGTGTATATTTAGTGCAGCCACTGACCTTTGCTTTGTATGGTTATTTATTTGTACATTTTCTATTTGTTTTTTGCGTGTCGTCCTCAAGTGTATTTAAGGGTTAAAATAAATAATAATGTCTTTGAACTTCCGCGCGCTTCGAAAGGACCGTTAAGCCATTGGTCCTGGTTACCTACCAATAAATGTAGTAGCAGATTTAGGCTTAAATTTATTGTAATAATATAATATAAGCCCCGTTAAGAAACCGTCCCACTGTTGGGCACGGGCCTCCTCTCAAACTGAGTGGGTTTAGGCCATAGTCCACCACACTCTTTGGCTTCCTCCACTCTCATAGTTCCTCTCATACACGCTCGCCGGTTACGGAGACTCTTGACTTGTCCTTCATATAAGACCCGGTCCATTTGGTCATGGTAAGATAGTCTAGGTCTTTCCCGGTACCTGCATCCTTCTACTTTCCTTTCGCATTGTATATCAGTTTTGTCATTCTTTCTTCGGACAGTCTTTCTATATGCCCGAACCAACGGGGCATAACCTTTCTCATCTTTACACCGATACTATCTTTCATACCTACTCGCTTTCTTACTACGCAGTTGCGAATACGGTCGGTCAGCATCACTCGGCTCATCTTCCGCAGAGCTCGCATTTCCACCGCATTTATCCTATTTTCATTCATTTTATGAAGCTTGTTTATAAAAATGTTTTTTTGGTAATAATTTTGTATAGTACTTCATCTATAGTATAGAGTGTGTTGACGGATGACTTGTTCCACTGGTCAGGAGCTTGAGTCGCTTCGCCCATTGGATTTAGTAGTCGCGGGTTCGATTCCCGCACGGGAAAAATCTTTGTGACCCACAATCATTTGTTTCGGTCTGGGTGTTGGTGCGTGTGAATTACCCCCCCCCCCCCCCCCACAACACAGGCATAATTCCTATTGTAGGGCTAAATTTAAAAAAAACATCGTTATAAAATATAGTCTGTACTCTCTGCCTACCCCGCAAGGGATCTGGCGTGAGGTTATAGATAGATAGATAGATGGATAGATAAAATATAGTGCGACAAGGATCTTTTGGCACGTGGATGACATTGACAGGGCGTTGTTATGAAATCAGAGGAAACATTTAATACCAATTTTCCTAATTCCAAGGAGATATTTCACCGTGCGGGCCAGCGTCCGGTAAATTTCATAGCAAACGGAAACTCTGCGATTGTCATAAAAACACCGTCACGCCTATATTCCCCAAGTGAGGGTGGCAGAGGTGTACTGAGTACACCCTCGTTTCGCCGACGATGTAAGGTCCCATGCAATAGGGGGCGACCCTATTGCCATATACCGGCACAATTCTAGACTCCGGACTCGTACTGGGAAGTTTTCATTAGAAAAACTACAATTGTCCGACCTAGGATTTGAACCCAGGACCTCGTGATCACAAAGCCATGTGCTTTTCCACCAGACCAACGAGGCAGTCGCTTGTCATAAAGAGACATTTCACTTGATGACAGCTTTAGCCCCGATTGGCCGCGGGCCAAAAGACCCTTGTCGGACTTAATATTCGCTCGCACAGGTATGCTCATTAGTGTCTGCTGTGCGTTATCTGGATGGCACTTCCTCTAGTTTTATTCTTCCATGACAAAATCCTGGATTCCTTAACTATACAAGAAGGATGAAACGCGTCTTTGTAGATATTGAAGTAGATACTTGTTTGTGTGTGTGTGTGTGTGTGAGTGATGTACGCTGTTGACCGCGAGGCCTTTACAGCTTCACCGGACTTAAGGGCGAGCGTGCAACCACCACGCTCGAGCCAGAAAGGCAAGGGGCGACATACTCGAGGGCGCCTTGAGGCACCCTCGGTTGGGACAGTCGCTGTGGGGGGACGGGGTGCACTACTAAGTGCACCGGTCAACCGCCGGCTATGGGAGGGGATCTACGACTACGTCGTCGTCGCCCGTATTCTGAGCTGAAAGAATGGATGACAAAGCACCGGGGGATCGGAGAGAACATGTCGCGGCCGGCGGTGGCGGCAGGGGTCGGGGGGGGGGGATCATAGTCGGCGGCGGCTACATTAACGGATTCGCATGGGTAGATGCGTTCGCGAAGTGTCGTGTTGTCGCCTTTTTTAATATAGGCGCGAATAGGTTCGAGACCTAGATCGGAGTGGAGATCGTTTATTAATGATTCTTCAAGATACCAATAACAAACTTGTTTACACCCTCCCGTTGCCCAATCCATGTCAGCTTTGCTGCGGTTAGTTTACGAGTTTGACTTCCAATAAAATCCTTATTCAATGTCAGTTTATATTAAGTTCATCCGCCATTTTGTGTTATGGATTGACGTCAGAGAATTTCCTTTTGACTAACAGTTCGGTAATGCTGTATGTGGTATGGTGGTATTTTATGATGGTATAAAAATAAAATGAACAGGCTTCCATGATAAAAACGTGTTAGTCTTGTTTCTCAATGCACTTCAAGAAGTTTATGGATTATAATAATATTAGCCCTGTTAAGAAAATGTCCCACCGTTGGGCAGGGGCTTCCTCTCGAACTGAGAGGGCTTAGGCTATAGTCCACCACGCTGGACTAGTGCGAGATGGCGAACTTCACACACCTTCAATTAAACAGTAATTAAACGTCAATTATATATAGTAGACTGCCTCGTTGGTCTAGTGGCAAAGCGCATCGCTTTCTGATCACGAGGTCCTGGGTTCAACTCCTAGGCTGGGCAAGTGTAGTTTTTCTAACGAAAACTTCCCAGTACGAGTCCGGAGTCTGGAATTGTGCCCGTTATATGGCAATAGGCTCGCCCCCTATTGCATGGGACCTATCATCGTCGGTGAAACGTGGGTGTACTAAGTACACGAATATGAATATAGGCGTGACGGTGTGTTACTTCCAAGGAAATATTTTAACATGCGGGTACGTCCGCACTGTTATTAATTAAAATAAGAACTACCCGAGTAATTTTGTTATAGCAAACAGCATTTCTGCGACTTTCATGTAGTGATATTACACTTGATTCCGTCTCTAAGGTGGTCAAAATGGGTTTAAAAGTTTGTATGGAAGTATCATTAGTTTTGAAGATGAAGTCATAAAAATTGATATTTAGGTTCCTCTATTTAATAATAATAATATAATAATGAAAATGAAAACTATTATTTTAATAATAAAAACGTTTATTTTAAAATACAGAAATACGCATTTTAAAGATTTTTTCTAAGGGGTGAAATGTTGGTTGAAAGTTTAGGAGATTAGAGAACCTTTTGCTTTTCATAAAAATAGTAATAAAAGAGTTGCATTTTTGTATATTTTAACGAATAAACTGAAAAACTACTGTACCTATCTATCTATCTATATCATCACGCCAGATCCCTTACGGGGTAGGCAGAGAGTACAGAGTTCCAACAGGCTCTTTCCAACTACTTTACTATTCGTAAATTCTTTCACGATTAGAAAGCTACCTTATCCAGAACACAGGCTATATAATATAGACCCGGTAGGTGGCGCTGTTGTCGGCCGAATATAAAGTGGTCAAAAACTGCTAGTCTTAAATAGATAAATAAGTGTTTCAGTGTTTTTGAAAAATCTCCCCCCAAAGCGACGACATTGCGTATGAAATTTTATATTGAAATTTCGTCCCTCCGGGTAAATATAAAATGAACAAACCGCTGAGAGATGTTAGTATAAATATAAAAAAATATTTAAAACATTGTTTATTTTTAACGCGTCGCTATAAATTTTGATGCCATCCTCTGGCAGATTAATCATAATTCATTGTTTAGCAATTGTTGCGAAATAAAAATTACCATTTCTGTATACTTCTGTGGTATATTTTTGTGTGTGTGAATGATCTGCGCTGTTGGCCGCGGGGCCTTTACAGATTCACTGGTTTCCCTTCAAAACGCATAAATCTTTCGCCTTTTACTTCTGCGGTATAACTATTCACACGTGCACACGAAATCCTTCGAAGACATCACATACAGGAACAATGACATTTTTCTACTAATATAGGAACCAAACGAGGCAATTCCGTTAAATTTCCCGTTAATTAACTTTGATCACTCATTCGTCGGTTATTTTTGTCGTTTTCAGGAAACCAGAACTATGACGGACGACGCGGTCTGGCGGGAAGTCGTTTAGACGTTGATTTTTCAGTCGTTTTCGTAACTACTATACTAAAATTCTATATCAGAGGGCTTATCATGCGATCCTAAAAAAATAATTAGAAAAGTCTGAAGTCGCATAAGACGATTACCGTCTAAATGTAATGTTTTTTGCGATCTCTGACTTTTTTGGTACTCCCTCAGCTTAGTTTTATTTGGATTTTATAAAAAAAAAACATAGCCATACATTCGCATTCCTGTGTCGTGGGTGCTTGAAAATTTACAGACACATAATTGTGGGTCCCACAAATATTTGACAAGTGCGGGAATCGAACCCTATTTGACCCAGTGGGTGGAGCGGCTTAAGCTCCTAACCACTGCGCCGAATCGTCCGTGCAGTTGGTCGAATAGAATAGAAGCTTTTGATCCTTATAAAGAAGAGAATCGATTTGCATCAAAAAGTTTTTGTGTGAATTGCCCAGATTCTTGCCGACTTTAACAAAATTTGTAAATGCAGTTCAATATATCGCAATAAAATAAGGATTAAAAAAGAACAACTAATCTATACTAAAATTATAAAGAGGAAAGATTTGTATTTTTGTATGTATGAAAGGAATAAACTCAAAAACTACCCAACCGATTTTAAAAATTCTTAAAATTCTTTCACCATTAGAATGCTACATTATCTCTAAGTGACATAGGCTATACTTATTACTAGAAAAAAAGGGATCCCTACTAAAACTTTAATGATGTAACCCAAGGTGTAAAAAAATTAGCCATAAAATGTCATTCAACGCATGCGCTGCGGACACTATTGATGATATAACACAAAAATGTTATACAAAATTTAAGAACATATCAATATATACAAAAAACTTCGCTATACCATGTGTCCAACTATGGTAGTTACTTCACTATAACTATTTTTTTACATTTTAAAGGTTGATAGAAATGCCGACCAAAATGAGAGCATGTTATCATATCGTATTCAAGACCGTTTCAATACCTGTAGATTCCTTTTCGAATTATTCAAATCAGATATTCCATTCAAAAGGTATTATTAATTTGAAAATGTCAATCTAAACAAAATATGTACGAATAGAAAAATAAACGAAAGTAGTGCAGGAGAGGGGCTTGCACATCTATGAAATAGGTAGCGGCGCGTTCCTACGCAGCGGACGCAATATCCCCCCTTCCGAAGCCGGGACGGGCCGCTACTTAATGATAAAACGAACTGACCTGTACGTAAAGTTCTATCATAATTATGCAAGCTGCTCAATTCGACGCATTATTATAATAACCCTCCCAGATACGCTCCCCGTTTCGGGAAATCTGTATTTGGACCAGTTCGTTAAAAAGCCCCTTTGATGCTTTAAACTAAATGACACGACAATGAGGCACATACGCATGGCTGGGTTGTGTGACTAGGGTGGAGAAATTAGTCAATTACTAAAATTTGTATTTATTTTAGTTTAATATTTAGTTTTGCTTTAAATATTCGCGGTAATAGCCGAGAAATACGGAACAGCACTACAAGTTAATATTAATCGCGAGAATTGAGCAACGTTAGCATAATTAAAAAAAGAACTACCCAAGTTTTTTTTTCATAGCAAACGGCAACTCTGCGACTGTCCTGTCTGCGATTGTCATGTCTGACATTACACTTGATTCCGTCTCTAAGGTGGTGAAAATGGGGTTGAAAGTTTGTATGGAAGTACCAATACTTTTGAAGATGGAGTCAGGATTGACCGTTTGCCTGTAGCTATAACGGTTGAGGCAGCTTTTTTTATGTTATTCTATAATTCATTTTGATTTACTGCGTCCACATGGTGCAGCTTGATTAAGTTTGTTGGACAAGTGCGCCAAGTCTCTCATGTTAGCGACACCACACCGTGCGCACCCTGTTGAAATATTTCTCTGGAAGTAGGAAAATTGTACTAAATGGTAACCATAATTTCACACCAATGCCTTACGCCCCTCTGTCAATGTCATCTACTACACAACACTGTAGTACACTAATATACAGCAAGTAGGTAGACTTCAGGACTCTCCGTAACCGGCGAGCGTGTATGAGACGAACTATGAGAGTAGAGGAAGCTAGAGAGGTATGTAAGAAAGGAGCCTGTTGGAACTCCGTACTCTCTGCCTACCCCGTAAGGGATCGGGCGTGATGATATAGATAGATAGATAGATAGGACCACTATATTTTTAAAATCAATTTATGTGTTTTTTGTTCATTCTATTATCTCCAACCTCTCTTATGGAGCGCAGACTTTGTCATTACCTGATCGTCAATAATCCACTTTTAGGGGTTGCCAACGAGCAATAGAACGCAGCATTCTTGGAGTCAAGTTAACGGATCGTATCAGAAACTCGGCCCTGCGCTCTGCGAAATAGGCTGGACATATCTGCCGTATGTTGGATGCGCTTTGGACAAAAATTACCGCAATGTGGACCCCACCTGAAGGGAAACGACAACGCAGCAGGCCAAAAAAAATAAGGCGAGATGAGCTGGACTCCTATGACAAGGACTAGTATCAACTTGCACTAAATCGAGAGTAGTGGAAGAATGAAGGGGAGTCCTTTACCTGGAGCCCATTCTATCCCACTTCCAGGCAAGGAGGACATACAGAATATGGACGCAAGGAGGACCTTGCGTCGATATTCTCAATGTTAAGGGGCGTGACCTCTAGGAACAACGATATCGCGGGTTATGTTCCGCCAACAAGCTCGGTCGGTCCGCCAACCAGCTCGGTCGGTCCGCCAACCAGCTCGGTCGGTCCGCCAACCAGCTAGTTTTATTGTCCCCCAAAAAAGTAATTTTATGAGCTAGTTGCCCCATCGGTCTTCCGGTTGGAGCGTAGTTGATACATGCCCTTCGACAGATAAGTCATTCACACATCGAAAGTAAGTATTTATTATTAAATCAAGTTAAAATTTTAGTTGATCGAAAAACATCGTAGAGAAGCATCTGGCAGTGGGGCGGAAGGTTTTCTGCGGTTTTGTAGATCTGGAAAAGGCATTTGACAGAGTTGTGCGAAAGAGACTTTGGGACATTTTACCAGAGTATGGTATAGATGGCACTCTGTTGCTAGCCGTCCAGTCCACTTATGTGGACTGCAAGGCATGCGTACGGGTGGGTGGTAACAGGTCACCCTGGTTTGACGTTAAAATCGGCGTCAAGCAGGGTTGCGTGTTGTCCGCTAGACTGTTTATAATATATCTGGATAAAAGTCTTCAAAGACTGAAAGCGATGAATGAAGGTGTACAAATGGGTGACTTAGTGGTAAACCATCTACTTTATGCAGATGACGCGGTTTTAATAGCACCAACACCCACTGATCTGCAAACACTAGTCACAGTTATGAAAGACGACTGCATGATCAATGGCTTACACTTGAATGTAAAGAAAACCAAGATTATGGTTTTTGAAAGGGAAGAAACCAGAACGAATGTAAGGATTGTGGTTGGTAACGATGTGCTGGAGCAAGTGAATGAGTTTGTATATCTTGGATGCGCCTTCAGTAAGGATGGGAAATACACCGCTGCCATAGAGAGAAGAGTGAGTGCAGGGAACAGAGTGAATGGTGCGATGGGAAAGCTACTTGGGAGCCGGCACTTAAGCCATAACGGAGTTCTTGTCCCAACGCTGTTATATGGTAGCGAGAGCTGGGTATGTAAGAAGGAGAATGAAAGTAGGATAAATGCGGTACAAATGCGAGCTCTGCGGAAGATGTGCGGAGTGAAGCTGACCGACCGCATTAGCAACAGCGTAGTAAGAAAGCGAGTAGGTATGAAAGATAGTATCGGTGTAAAGATGAGAAAGGGCATGCTCCGTTGGTTCGGGCATATAGAAAGAATGCCAGAGGAAAGAATGACAAAACAGATATACAATGTGAAAGTGGAAGGATGCAGGTACCGGGGAAGACCTAGACTATCTTACCACGACCAAATAAACCGAGTGTTATCTGATGGAAAAGTCAAGAGTCTCCGTAACCGGCGAGCGTGTATGAGACGAACTATGAGAGTCGAGAAAGCCAGAGAGGTATGTAAGGAAAGAACCTGTTGGAACTCTGTACTCTCTGCCTACCCCGCAAGGGATCTGGCGTGAGGTTGTAGATAGATAGATAGATAGAAAATTTTAATACACATTCATTTCAGATGCGAAATTTCACAGGTACTAATTACTGATTAGAGATAAGTAAGGTCGCACTTACTACGGCTT
This sequence comes from Phalera bucephala, assembly GCA_905147815.2. NCBI lineage: Eukaryota > Metazoa > Arthropoda > Insecta > Lepidoptera > Notodontidae > Phalera > Phalera bucephala. The sequence continues at coordinate 9,626,284 of LR990638.1, forward strand.
GCTACTAAAGTGTTATGATCGAACTTCTACAAAATACTACTGAGGAACTTAAACTTTAACTTTTGGTCAAGCTCACTAAAAAGTCTATGCTTGCAGTGGCTATTTGGTGCGGGTCACTTCCTTCCCTCTAATATGGTCGAGGGCTGGTGAAGGCTGCTCAAGTAGTCATACTCGTGAACTGATGCTGCTTGTGGAGACTGGTCCGCCCAGAATCATAATCTTATCATTCTTTAATAATATTATTATTAGTCTTATATAGAGATATAAGAGGCATCAATCACACTGGAGCTGGATCGCATAATTTATTTTGTATAATATAAAAATGTATGAATACAGAAAATCATGCAAATAAAATATTAATTAGAAAATTAGACAAAAGACAAGCCCGCTCAGTTTCTTGCTGGGTCTTCTCACTGGAGGCCGCGTGCCAACCCGGTGGTAGATTAGTAAGTAAAAAAAAATGTTAATATGACTTATTGTAAGTTATACAGAAATAAATAATTTGAGTTTAAATTTAATGTGCTGCATTTAAAGTATACTTTGACAATATTCTAATAGTGTGTGTGTGTGTGTGTGTGTGTGTGTGAAAGATCGCTCGATATACGCTCTTGGCCGCGGGGCCTTTACAGCTTCACCGGACAAGAGGGCGAGCGTGCAACCACTACGCTCGAGCTACAAGGGCATGGGACAACTAGCTCAAGGGCGCCTCAAGGAGGAACGGCCTCGGCTTGGGCAGTCGCTATGGGTATCGCGTATACTAGGTGTCTCGCTGTGGTGCTCTGCACCGGCGCGCGCGCAAGGGATTCTTCGACCTCGCCGGCGAGGTCGGTGTCTGATCCTATGTGCGGTATCTGTATCCGAAAGAAGGGATGTAAGAGCATCGGGAGCGTCGGTGAGAACATGCCGCGGACGGCGGTAGCGGCTGATAGGAAGGGAGTTAAGTTCATAGTCGGCGGCGGCTACGATTAGCGGATTTCTATGGTTAGACGCGTTCGCGAAATATAGGATTGTCGCCTTTCCAATAAAGGCGCGAATAGGTTCGAGACCGAGATCGAAACAATATTCTATTCTCTAAATTAGTTCAAACGAAATGCGATTGTAGCTCAAGTGTGATTTTAGCACCCAAAAGTAGCATGTGCTACGTATGTACGAAAAATAATATCATATATAATATAACATAATGCCTGTGAAATGTTCCAAAGCTAGCAAAGTGACCACACAACAACATACTTCACACATCTAAAGGAATACGTGTTTTAAAACCGTTAGCAATTTATAGGCACATTATTAGTTACGACTTCGATATAACACACTTTGTTATATTTCGGCGTGTGTAACTGTACTCGCGGGCGGCGACGGGTCATATAACCAGTTTCTATCGAATTCTGTGCAGAGCTATTGTAGAAGGCTTGATTTTTTAATAATTCCTGTTACCAACTTATAGCTATGAGAAGATTGGGTATTGAATTATTTTCATTATAGACAACTTATTTTAATCATAGACTGCCTAGTTGGTCTAGTGGCAAAGCGCATCGCTTTATGGTCACGAGGTCCTGGGCTCAAATCCTAAGTCGGGCAAGTGAAGTTTTTCTAACGAAAACTTTCCAGTACGAGTCCGGAGTCTGGAATTGTACCCGGTATATGGCAATAGGCCCCGTATTACATGGAACCTAACATCGTCGGCGAAACGTGGGTGTACTCAGTACACCTCTGTCACCCCGCTTAGGCGTGACGCGTTTTTTTTGTTTTCATTACAGGCTAACTGTTACCCAGGGCTACGCACCCTTTATTTTGTAATCTGACATAAGTAGGCCGGCCTTTCTGGGATAGCACAAATATTGTATTGACCTAAAACGCCTCTGTACTAAGTATCTTCAAACTCCGTTCAACCGTGATTGTATGGAGAAATAAAAATCACACCGCAAGTATCGTGTATTTTTCCTTCAATAAACAAATATGCAAAATTTCGTGTCCGGGTCAATCATCGTTCAAGAGTTCGCTTCCGGAGAGACAATATTGACTGCATCATAGGTTCGTGCAAGAAATCGTATCGATGTATCTAAATCAAATGTGCATAAACAATTTCGGGCTTTTGATATTACCTTCTAAAGAGTTCGAAATAAAAGTATTTTACGGATTTTAACGCGGTTTATTTTTGATTTTTAGTTCCCGACGTTGACCTCAAGACACCGTGAGCTCATTCTGCGTAGATCGGACCAACAAAAATAATTAAGTTAGAGGGTACCCCGGAACAACTATGCCTTTTGGACGTCTAACACCTCAGTCCCTCCCGTGACCATGGGTGCTGCAAAGCACTCGAAACGTCGGGAACTAAAAATCAAAAATAAACTGCGATAAAATCCGTAAAATAGTTTTATTTCACGTGTAATATTTGCGTAAATCTAAGAACTCAGTATTCTAAAGAGTTTTCTCATGAGGAGATAAAGCCGAGTCCATTATCAGTTCAGAGAGGTATTCATGTGTTGGAAAATCACACATTTTAACGTAAAATTGTAGCTTGCGACTAACAATATAAAACATTAAAAAGTTTTACGGGTTATCCCGCAATAATCTCAGATAGCTTAATTTTTCTGGCATACAAATTATTTAATATTCTGTTTAGTAGCAGTAGGTCTGACAGCGCATAGGGGATCAAATTCTAGATTTAAGAAACTATAATTTAAACATTGGGCTTTTGTTTTTTTTATGGCAATTGCGTTTACATTATGGTTAATTGCGTTTACAATCTGCCTCGCTGGTCTGGTAGCAAAGCGCATCGCTTTGTCATCATGAGGTCCTGGGTTCAAATCCTAGGTCGGACAAATGTAGTTTTTCTAACGAAAAATTCCCAGTAGGAGTCCGGAGTCTGGAATTGTGCCCGGTATATGGCAACAGGCTCGCCCCCTATTACATGGGACCTAACATCGTCTGCGAAACGTGGGTGTACTCAGTACACCTCTGCCACCCCCTCTGGGGAATATAGGCGTGACGGTGCGTTTACATTATGCCATTGTACAAAGTTTACGAATATTCAATTCTAAATTAATTCAACTCCCCAATGAACTTGATGACAAAGATGATAATGAAATTGATGAAGTGCCCCACCCTGGATAGTAAAGTGATGGATACTTTACATACCAATTGCGACGGCCGTTTTGAGGGAAATCGAAAAGGCACGTTTTATCACTTTGTTACAATTACCTTCACTCATGCACATATAGGAATACATCATGGTTAATATTCCACCAACATTACACATTATAATTCGAAATAACACAAGTTATGGAAAATAAAACAAATTGACAACATCACTCTTTGATTTTCCGCCAAAAACGGGCTATTGTTTCCTACATACAAGAAAATACACTTCAGGTGTTATTTTATGAAAGGAGATCGAAATCGGCCCCAGAACCAACAACCATGTAACCTATACTATAATTAATTATTTGTTTTATTATAGTAGTTGCAAACATCCGTACGTAATGGATTATTTGCAATCCAAAACGAATATTTCAAAGTACCTACTGTAAGTACTTAATTCAAAGTCGCCAATGGTTTTTCCGAACACCAATGTTGTTATCGATTACGATTGGAGATATCAATCCTACCAATCGGTTATATTCAGTCGATTACATTTAATCATGATCGATTTAATTATTGCTAGTGTATTCTTGTTGTGGAACCCACTCGGTTGTGTACCGAGGCAGGCCCAGGAAGCGGTGGCGCGATGACCTCGATGCGTATCGAAAAGATTGGCTATTATTGACAGGGGATAGAGATCGTTGGAGAAAGGAGGGGGAGACCTTTGCCCTGCAGTGGGACACATTTGGTTTAAAAAAAACTGAATTTTTACATAACGATTTTTCAAATGTGTCGTTAGCGACTAAATTATAACCTCAAATTCTAATACTTTTTTGCAATAATGCGATTCTCCCGCTTGTTTGTTTAATAATAAATGCATGATGATAATTTACGAGTAACTTAAAAACATACAAGCATTTTTTCATTGCGGTTGGTTCTGAGGAAAATCATGTACGGACACAGAATAATGCCGTTTACCCAAGTTTTTTTTATTCAGTAGCCGTGCGGAGAACTCACCTAAATCAAAATCAAAAGTAGACCAAAAGCACTTATATATAGTCAAAAAGAGAAAATTATTGAATACTTAAGACTACCTCTACTACCCGTCCGGAAAATCATTCCTGTGGAGAAGGCCAAGAAACTCATCGGTTACTCTTTTTAAAAATAAGAGTTTTACCATTATTTTTGTATACATTGCATTCATGGGGTATAGGAGAACAATGCAGAACGAGCTTAATAGATGTGCTTAAGTATAGATTAAACATAATTGTACTTGTTTTAAATTTGTGTTTTAGATTTTAGTAATTTTAGTATTCATACAACATTGAAAAAAAAGTAAAAATGTTCCGCTGGCATAATAACCTATATGCTATTGCCAAAAAAAAAATGCAAGTCCAATGGACGTTTTTTTTCCAAATTCTTTGGGCGCAAAAGTGAAAAACAAAATAGTGAACAACAAAATTTTTGCAAACAACTATTTGGCTGTGTGGTTATGAGTTTGATGCCAATGACTACTCATAAGTAATACAACTAACGCATTATTTAACATTTCTGTCTTTATTTCTCTCTCTCTTTCCTCTTCCTTCCTAATTTCTGTTATATACTACACGGTCAACGATGACTACAGCGACGACACAAAAATAATATAATACTCGTTTACCTAATTTACACACTGCCTTCTCCCGCGTGAAGTGAGGGAAGGTAAGTCGTATAAACACGCCACTTACGCTCTAGGTACTTTCCTACCCATACTATCACTGCCCGGCGCTGCCTTCGTTGGTGGCTTTATGAGCGGGAGTCAAAAGACAGACAGGCCACGCCCACTTAGTGTAGCCGGTTTAGAAAAAAATATAAATTATGGGGAAAAGTAATATTGAAAAAAGTAAAGGAGGTTTTGGCGGAAAATCGAAGAGCGATGTTTTAATTTGTTTTAATTTTCAAAACTTGTGTTATTTCGAATTATAATGTGTAATGTTGGTGGAATATTAACCATTATGTATTCCTATATGTGCATGAGCGAAGGTAATTGTAACAAAGTGATAAAACGTGCCTTTTCGTTTTGCCTCAAAACGGCCGTCGCAGTTGGTATGTAAAGTATCCATCACTTTACTATCCAGGGTGGGGCGCTTCATCAAGTTCATTGGGGAGTTGAATTAATTTAGAAATGAATATTCGTAAACTTTGTACAATGGCATAATGTAAACACAATTGCCACAAAAAAAATTTAAAGATATAAAAAAAAAATGTTAGGTCGATGCAACAGACATACCATGGGAAAGCTAGTATAAAGTTGCCTTGGAGATATTTTTATGAAAACAATATCATTTCGGGTAAAAGAAAATTTGATGTCGGAGTTTTTGTAAACATACGACAAAAACGAGTAATGCTTGAAGTGAGAAGGGAGTATGTGAACAGTCGTCGCAGCCGCGGTACTGCTACTCTAGGCGGGAAATGGCAGCAGTAGCAGTGTATATACCCTTATATAAACCAGATATTAGACTAAGTCTTGTCTAGACGGAGCATGCTAAAAAATATATCGCCTAAAAGCGGTCTCAGTTACGCACTATGTGCGCGTGATGCCAGTGTTCGATCATTAAAAATTTGTTTCAAAGTTGTAAATGTGTGCGTGTGTGTGTGAATGATGTACGCTGTTGGCCGCGAGGCCTTTACAGCTTCACCGGGCTTTAAAGGCGAGCGTGCAACCACTACGCTCCAGCCAGCCAGAAGGGCAAGGGGCGACATACTCGAGGGCGCCTCTTCGAGGCGCCCTCGGTTGGGACAGTCGCTGCAGGGGGACGGGTGCACTACTAAGCGCACCGGTCAACCGCCGGCTATGGGAGGGGATCTACTACTACGTCTACGTCGTCGTCGTCGTCGTCGCCGCCCGTATTCTGAGCGGAAAGAAGGGATGACAAAGCATCGGGGGGGTCGGTGAGAACATGTCGCGGCCGGCGGTGGCGGCAGGGGTCGGGGGGGAGATCGTAGTCGGCGGTGGCTACGATTAACGGATTCGCAAATGTGTGCGTGTGCATGCGTGTGCGTACTACAATTTATCTACCCGTCAGATAAATTGTCGTAACGAGGAAGTCTTTATTTATTCATTACATTATAAGTACGTGCTAATGTGTTGATATTAAAAAAAAACTCTTTTTTATTAAATGACCTTGCACTAGGAATTATTATTTTTTCTTACAAACTTTACAAAACGCTTACAAACATGAAATTTACACACACAAATACCCAGACCGTAACAAACATTTGTGAGTCACACAAATATTTGTCCAGAGCGGGAATCGCACCCGCGACTACTCGATCCAGTGGGCGCAGCAGCTAAGCTCCTAATCACTAGACCAAGCCGTCGTCAATCGTCTCTCAAAGTAGTATTTTATAGACTTTATTTATTAGTATAAGTTTTTTCTTACGTACTATTTTATTTATTAGTTCTTTCTCATATTCTTTTGTAATAATAAATAACTTTAAAAAGGGAAACCAACTTCCAAAAGCAAAAAATATACTTTTTATATTTTTCTTTATCAAGTGGGTTTCCCTTTTTTAAAAAAGTTATTTATCTTACAATTTTAAGTAAGATAACATCACAAAATTGATAGAATACACCTAATAACCTAAACTGCACATTCGTGCTGTTTATCGTTAAGGGGTCATCTGTTATGTCTTAAAAGCCTAAGGTCCAATACCAATGAAATTAAAATGGGACCACCTCGGAGCTATACTGAACCCAACGCAAAAAAATCGTCAAAATTAAGGTCCACAATTGACAAAAATTACAGCGAACATAGGCACATAAAAAATACATACAGATGAAGTCGAGTAAAAACTATTATAGATAGCAATATAAAGTATATATAAATAATAGATAAAAAAGAAACCACAAACTCTTAAACCAACCGCAGGACTCATAATATTATGAAGTCGTCAATAAATAAAACTTACTACCACCCACTCGGGGTGAAAAGGGAATGCCACTTGTCACTGTCAAAATTAACACAAAAACTAAAATGCACTTTAACGTAACGATACAAGTCACAATTTCACAGAAACAACAATATATTATTTGTTTACAAACACTTTCGTTGGTAACTTTGATCCGTGTTCTTTATTTAAATGACGGCTTCATATAATTATTTTATTTCGCGTTTTTCTTAATATTGTTTTAACTTCGATTAGTCACTTCTCAAAGTTACTCAATGGACCAAAATTAAAAAAATCATAAATCTGACAGTTGCCGCCAAACGTCAAAAATGACACTTAACTATTTGCTTTTTTAATTTATCTTAATTAACGGCACAGACGATCGAGGACAGAGATTAGAATTGGTACTAAGTTATTTATATATAAGAGGGTTTTGTCGCGTCCGTCCGTCCGTCCGTTAGCCGGTCAGCGACTGGTCCATGCAGTTTCACGTTACCGTGTCGTAAATAGAAATGCTTGTTTCTGTGTCAGTTGTATCGGTCGAATTTTGCATTTCGCGCGGGTAAAATGGGACCGAACAATGAGTGAGTCACTTGGGGTTGCCGTTTTTTAAACATTTTGAGATATCATCATTTACCCAATCAATTTAATTGATGACCTACGAAGAGATCCCAGGCTATTTACAGAATCTCCCTAAACAAAAAGTGAAGCTATGCAATGGCGGCGGCGCAACTATGTGTGAATGAATGAAAGGGCTGCCACCTTCAGGCAGCCGCCAATACCCTAGGGGATTGGTTCAGGAAGTGGCGTATTAAGGTTAACCCGGACAAGAGCGCTGCGGTGTTCTTCTCCAGAGGCGCCACCCCGCGCCCCTCCCTGCGCCACCCCAGAAGTAATCTCGGTCAAGTGACCATGTTCGACCTACCTATTCCCTGGGTCAAACAGGTCAAATATCAAACAATACCATGACCTTCGGACCGCACATCAAGCGAGTCCGTAACCGAGCAGCCTTTGTCCTCGGTCGTCTTTACCCGATGATCTGCAAGCGGAGTAAAATGTCCCTTAGGAATAAGGTGACACTTTATAAAACTTGTATACGGCCCATCATGACGTACGCTAGTGAGGTGTTCGGGCACGCCGCCCGCTCTCACATCGATAGACTCCAAACGGTTCAATCCCGTTTCCTCCGCAAAGCCGTCGGAGCCCCGTGGTTCATACAGAATACGATCTTCATTCCGATCTCGGTCTCGAACCTATTCGCGCCTTTATTAAAAAGGCGACAACCCGATATTTTGCGAACACGTCCAATCATAGTAATCCGCTAATCGTAGCCGCCGCCGACTACGAACCCAACTACCCTCCTATCAACCGCTACCGCCGTCCGCGGCATGTTCTCACCGACCCTCCCGATGACCTTACATCCCTTCTTTCGGATACAGATACCGCACATTCTTCGACCTCGCCGGCGAGGTCCCTTGCCCGCCGGCCGGTGAAGCGCACCACGGCGAAACACCTAGTATACGCCCTCCCCCATAGCCACTGCCCAAGCCGAGGCCGTTCCTCCTTGAGGCGCCCTAGTCGACTGACCGTACCGTCTGATCCTATCCCATTTGCATGAGGAAGGTAAGGGCACCATAGGGTGAGTATCTAATATTTTTTAAAATAAAACCAAAGTAGAAAGACAGATTAAATTAGATTTATAATTATAACATTCAATTTAGTTCGAATAGAAATCAATCAACGCGAATTAAGGTCAAGATATCGTAGCTCTTATCACAATTCACAAATCTGTTGATAACACAACACTTAAAATAGTGCAGACTGCAGATAACAAAATGAATTGGAATACGTAAACTACGAACTTGCCTCCACCGCACCGCACTGGCTCCGCGAGGTTGAGTATGACCTGTTCCCTCTCATTTGGATTTGTGAGAGAAGGCAACGACGTGCCCCGCAATAGAACTTAAGTAAAGGAGTGGAAAATTTCAACATTCATAAGAATCTTAAAAAAAAAGTAAACTGACTTCAAAAATGTAATAGTTACATATTTAAGTTTTTAAATCAAAAAATAAATATTTGAAATCGGTGCCAGTCGCTCGGTGAGAGCAGTTATTTCACACCGATTTTAAGGGGCGATTGTAGTGTCATGGTACCGTGCTGTTTATAGCGAACATCGAGGTTAAACAGCGTTCGATTAGGTCAGTCTGAGATGGGTGACCGTCTGTGTCAACTCCATTTTCGAGCGTCTCCAAGGCTACCACTTTGTATGGTAGTCGTTAAGCCGAGTTGGAAGCCTTATAGGCGGCTTGATAGGTTCCAACAGCGGAAAGCCACGAACACACGTGTTGTATGAGTCATTCTCTCCTCAGTTTATAAGCGGAGACTTTGCTCAGCTTTGACCAGTGCGTGTGTGTGTGTGTGTGAATGATTTACGCTGTTGGCCGCGAGGCCTTTACAACTTTACCGGAGAAGAGGGCTAGCGTGCAACCACTACACTCGAGCCAGAAGGGCAAGGAGGCAACTAGCTCAAGGGCACCTCAAGGAGGAAACGCCTCGGCTTAGGCAGTCGCTGTGAGGAAGGGCGTAAACTAAGTGTCACGCCGTCGTGCTCCGCACCGGCCGGCGGGCAAGGGATTCTTCTACCTCGACGCTTTGACCAGCCCAACAAATAGTTTATTTGTTTCACTTTTTAAATAAGACAGCGTTGTGCGACCGCGGTGTTCTTACTGATGACCAAGGTTAACCAGCGTTCAACTCGGTCGGCCTGAGATGGGTCTGGATGGCTGGATGAGCGTCTTTGTGCTTCGGAAGACACGTTAAGCCGTTGGTCCCGGTTACCACTTAATATGGTACTCGTTACGCCGAGTTGGAAGGCTTATAGGCGGCTTGATAAGTTCCAACAGCAGGTGACCACAATTAGCGTATCAACCTATACTGGCCACTGCTAAGCAAAGGCCTTCCCTCATAAATCGAGGTAAGAGAGATTAAGTCATACAACACCACGCGGACCCAGTGCGGTGCGGTCGAGGCAGGTTTGTGGCCACTTGCTGTTGGAGCTTATCAAGCCGCCTATAAGGCTTTCAACTCAGCTTAACGACTACCACATTAAGTGGTAACCGGGACCAATGGCTTAACGTGCCTTCCGAAGCACGGAGACGCTCGAATATAAAAATGCTACTAACGGTCACCCATCTCAGGCCGACCATGTCGAACGCTGCTTAACCTTGGTGATTGGTTAGAACACCGCCGTCACACAGCGCTACGAGCGCCTGTATGCCTGTGAACTAAAAATATTTTATTTCTCAATATAATGGTCAAATTTGCCAGTAAAAGACGGGTGGGACGCATAAAGAGGTCGTGGTTTCCTAACATCTGGGAGTGGACGGGAATTGCTAGCGAGATACAACTTTTCCATGCCGCACAGGATAAGGACGAATTCCAAAAATTGATAGCCAATCTTATCTAAGCTTAAGCGTGCCGCCTGTTTGCATAAACGGTGTTCCACTCATTTGGGTGGAATAGTTTAAATACATAGGCCACATAGTCACAATCGACCTCCGGGACGACGCTGGCATAGAGCGGGAGCGGAGACCTTTGTCTGTACGGACGAACTGGCCCGTAGGTTTGCGCGCTGTACGAGGGAGGTAAAAGTAACGCTCTTCCGAACGTACTGCACTTCCCTCTACACGTGCAGTCTGTGGGCGAGATACACTCGCGCATCATAAAACGCACTCCGCGTTCAATTCAATAACACATTCAGGGCATTGTTGGAGCTGCCTCGATACTGCAGCGCTTCTGGTATGTTCGCGGAGACGCGCCTCAATTGCTTTAATGCGACTATGCGCAAGCGTAGTGCGTCGCTCGCGCGCAGGGTACGGGGCAGCGCCAACACCCTCCTTAATATGATCGCTGAACAAGAGGACTGTACTTACATATGACACTGCTGCGGCAGACTTAGCACTGTCATTGGCTGAACCGGTCGTTAAAATAGGGTCTACATAATATCCTTAAATGTTTCTATCTATTTATCTATATCATCACCCCCGATCCCTTACGGGGTAGGCAGAGAGTACAGAGTTACAACAGGCTCTTTCCTTACATACCTCTCTGGCTTCCTCTACTCTCATAGTTCGTCTCATACACGCTCGCCGGTTACGGAGACTTCTGAATTGTCCTTCAGATAAGACCCGGTCTATATGCTTTCTTACTACGCTGTTGCGAATACGGTCGGTCAGCTTCACTCCGCACATCTTCCGCAGAGCTCGCATTTCCACCGCATTTATTCTGGTTTAATTCTCCTTCTTACATACCCTGCCATATAACAGCGTTGGGACAAGCACTCCATGTTTCCTCTTTCATATTTTAATATGTTGTACCTAATATGAGTCCCTCTCACTCAGAATAAATGATTTTTTATTTTATTTTATTGAGTATATCTAGTTAGAGAGACACCAGAAGAAGAAAAATAAAAATATTTTAGTTCGATTAAAAAAAAACACGCACCTTCAAAATTATCGTAGTCACACACGCATATCTACACTACAAAGAAAATACACTTATCAATAGATAAAATGATTTACTTTTGCCATATTGATTCATAGAGGATTACTAAGAACACGGCACGCATATTGTTATAAAGTATATCCACTGATTTGCTGTAAAAATATATTTTAAATATTAAAATATGGATGAGAGATTGATGGTCGTTGATGGCGTTCACGTGGTCGACGGATGTGGCGTACAGGTATTTATAATTATAATAATAAATTAGGTATCACTAATCCGTGTTTGTTCTTACAATATGCTTTATAAGAAGGCTCAAGGTCACCCAAAGGGCGATAGAGAGAGCTATGCTCGGAGTTACTCTGCGGGATCGAATCAGAAACGAGGAGATCCGCAGGAGGACCAAAGTCACGGACATAGCACTCAGAATTGCTACACTGAAGTGGCAGTGGGCAGGGCACGTTGGTCGTAGACCTGACGGCCGGGGCAGAAGGTTCTCGAGTAGCGACCACGCACCGGAAGACCTGGCATGGGCAGGCCCCCTACAAGATGGACCAATGACTTGGTGAAGGTCGCGGGTAAAGGTTGAATGCGTACAGCACAGAGCCAATCGTTGTGACGATCTTTCGGGGAGGCCTATGTCCTGCAGTGGACGTCTTTCGGCTGAAGAAGAAGAAAAAGAAGAATCCGTGTTTTATCTTAAGGGCAAGTCAAGAGTCTCCGTAACCGGCGAGCGTGTATGAGACAAACTATGAAAGTGGTGAAAGCCAGAGAGGTCTGTAAGGAAAGAACCTGTTGGAACTCTGTACTCTCTGCCTTCCCCACAAGGGATATGGCGTGCTGATATAGATAGATAGATAGAGGTATCACTAATTATGGCTGGTGTCCGTAATCCGTATCCTATGAAATTATCAATATATTCTATCTATCTATAACCTCACGCCAGATCCCTTGCGGGGTAGGCAGAGAGTACAGAGTTCCAACAGGTTCTTTCCTTACATATCAATATATTATCTGTAATAAATTAAAAAATGAGGATCACTTGCATTAAAGTTGAAGGAAAACATCGTGAGGAAACGCATATGCCTAAGAGTTTTTCCATTCCGATCTCGGTCTCGAACCTATCCGCGCCTTCATTAAAAAGGCGACAACCCGATATTTTGAGAACGCGTCCAATCATAGTAATCCGCTAATCGTAGCCGCCTCCGACTACGAACCCAACTCCCCTCCTATAATCCGCTACCGCCGTCCGCGGCATGTTCTCACCGACCCTCTCGATGCCCTTACATCCCTTCTGTCGGATACAGATACCGCACAGAGGATCAGACACTGACTCGCCGGCGAGGTCGAAGAATCCCTTGACCGCCGGCCGGTGCAGAGCACCACAGCGAGACACCTAGTATACGCCCTCCCCCATAGCGACTGCCCAAGCCGAGGCCGTTCCTCCTTGAGGCGCCCTTGAGCTAGTTGCCCCCTTGCTCTTCTGGCTCGAGCGTAGTGGTAGCACGCTCGCCCTCTTGTCCGGTGAAGCTGTAAAGACCCCGCGGCCAAGAGCGTAGATCATTCACTCACACACACACACACACACGCCTAAGTGTTTCTCGAAGGTGTGTGAAGTTCGCCAACCCGCACTGGGTGAGCGTGGTGGACTGTGGCCTAAACCTTCTCAGTTTGAGAGGAGGCCCGTGCCCAGCGGTGGGACAGTTTCTTAACAGGGCTAATATTATTATTATTAAATTAAGGTTCAACACATGCTTAAATTACTTGTCTACAGAGAATCGCGTGCGCGGTAACGTCATTAAAGGACATTTTGGCAGTGTCCATACATGATTGGCCCCAGAACCAATGAAAAATGCTTGTATAATTTCAAATCACCTATAAATTATCTTTATGTATTAACTCGTATTATTAAACGGACAAGCGGGGGACTCGCATTATTGCAAAAGATTAGTATAATATTTTTCATACATTCATTTTACATAAGATGGGTAGTGACAGTTCTCAGGGTCAAACGAAATTATTATTTTAATAAATGGTATTAAGGCATAACGCCATAAGTATAGAAATAGGTTATACCTCTTATTGCCATTGAATAAAGTATAATTTTCTTTGACACTTACAACTATCACAGTACCCTTCCTTCATGAAAAATACTATAGATTTAAAATTACTACATTTTGAGTATATAATTTAATATAAACTTTATCTGTAAAATTGTTATGTAAAAATATATTATCAATCAGCCTATCGTAGTCCACTGCTGGACATAGGCCTCTCCTAACACGCGCCATTGCACACGGTCCTCCGCCTTCCGCATCCAGTCTGTCCCAGCGACCTTTTTGAGGTCGTCGGTCCATCTAGCTAGGGGCGTCCTACCTTACGCTTACCAAGTCGCGGTCTCTACTCTAGGACACGCTTGCTCCATCGGCCGTCGGTCCTTCTGCAGATGTGACCAGCCCATTGCCACTTTAGCTTACTGAGTCTGCGAGCTTTGTCGGATTACCTCGTTACGAATTTTATCCTTCAAAGAGACGCCGAGCATAGCTCGCTCCATAGCCCGCTGTGTGACTTTGAATATAAAATATATTAGCAACAATCAAATAGATTATGGTGAAATACTCGTATAAACGATTGAATATAACTGATTGATAGGATTGACATCTCCAACTGTAACTCGACAACAAACTTGACATTCTAATATTTGCCATTACTTCAATAAAATAGATGACTTATTACGGTATAGGTCACATGTTTCTTGGTTCTGGGGCCATTTTCGACGATGTTCTTTATCTGGTAGAGTTGGACTTTGTAGAGTCAGTGTTTCTAGGTATCATTATTGCCAGACCACAGTAGGGCCCACATATTGAACAACTGTCTTATAGGTTAAGCTCAGCTTATGCCGTAAAGAAATTTAGGTTAATGACTGATATTGAAACAGCTAGAATTGTTTATTTCGCTTATTTCCATAGCATTATATCATATGGCATACTGATCTGGGGGTGTACGGCTGAACTGAATGCCATCTTCCTTCTTCAAAAAAGGGCTATTCGTGTAATTTACAATTTGGCCCCCAGAGCTTAGAGAAAAATTCAAAGAGATAAATATTCTAACTGTTGTCTCGCAATTTATATATGAAAATCTATTATATGTTAAAAAGAATATCAGTAATTTTGAAAAATATAGCGACATTCATCACTTTAATACACGGAACAAAGATGATCTTATTGTACATTCTACTCGTCTCCATAGAATTAGCAACTCTTTCATACGCTTCTACAACAAATTACCCATAGCTATCCGAAATATGGCTATATGAAACTGGAAGCTAGACGGGAAGTAGCCCTAGCTATCTACTTATTTAAAGTACTACGTGGCAGAGTACAAAACCCAGCAGTTTTACAGGAGGTTAGGCTTTGTGTTCCTGATGCGTACATGGGTCGGCGGCGGCGACCGCCACTGCTGCTGGTGCCGCGCGCGCGCACCAACCTGCTGCAGCGTACGCCGCTTGTGCGGGCGCTGCGCACGCTTAACATGGTTGCGGGATTAATTGATCTGTTTACGTGCACGCTGAGCGAATTCACGAAAGCCTCATATTTGGTATTATCGTAGAAGATTGTATTAGGTTTTAGAATTTGAATTAGTATTTAGTGACTGTGCTACGCTATTGCATTAGGTTTATTACCTGTAAAAATAGTGTATTGGTGAGATTAAAAAAAAAAAATAAAAAAAAAAAAAAAAAAAAAATATATCTATTAATAAGTTTAAAAAGGCTATTAAAACTAGACTATGTAGTAAGGGATATTATAATATTTCCGAATATATCGATGATAAAACTGATTGGATTTGAGCAGCTCCTCATTCGGCAACTTCTAAATATAGTATGTAAAATACTCTGTTATTAAAATACAGTTTTCTAAAAAAAAAAGAATGATAAATAGAAAGGCCAGTCCAATTAATTTAAAAGACTAGGCCGCTGAGTTTCTCGCCGTAGGATAATAATATTTGACGTTTGTAAGCGCTCTTGTTGGCCTGTACAAATAAAATGTTTTGACTTTGACATTGACTTATCCATAGGCTAGATAAATTATAGTACAAACACGCGAACGCATACTTTGACAGCGTTTTAAGACAATTACAACAATGCAATTGTTAACAATGCTCCACCATCGATATATCATAACAAGATACACACTCCCGTTCAAAAGTTACACTAAAAACGTCCCCAAATCCACGCGAGTAGTTATAGTTATGAAATAAACATAAATTAGGGTATAATGTACCTTACTCGTATCACTTAAAGTGGTATTTGCAAAGCAATGGGCAAAAAACAATAAAATTTAACGACCGTGCTTGTTGGTAGAACACGAAATGGGTGGAGTCATTATTAACACAACATTAGTACAATATTTATTACTTGTACAGAACAAACAAATATTTTTTTTTATTTTTGTAAAATGTGTTGTTAACACAATATAGGTGCTTTTATGGTATTGTAAATGTATACTTTATTAAAGAAATGTAGCCCCACAAACATGAAAATTCACATACACAAATACCCAGACCGAAAGAAATAATTGTAGAGATTTGTCCCGTGGGTAATCGACTATTAGACACAGTGGGAGTAGGAGTAGGAGCGACTTAAGCTCCTAACTAATGGGCCAAGCTGTCCGCCAATCAATCTTTTTTTAACATTCTAGATTGTTGATGGCGTCCATGTAATTGATGGCCCGGGAGGAGTCCATGTTGTAGATGGTCAAGAAGGTGTCCACGTGGTTGATGGACCAGGGGGATGGGATGGAGTGCACGTCGTCGGGGGAGACGGCGGAGTACACGTTGTAGATGGACCGGGAGGCGTCCATGTTGTAGATGGCCCAGGTAGGTACTTCATAAGTAGGTAGTATCATTATCAGGCCTCCCCAATCGTTTCTGCATCCAACTACTTACGAGGTAGCATCTTACCATGACCAAATAGTCTGTTGTCTAATCTGAAGGTCAAGTCAAGGGTCATCATAACCGGTGAAAGTGTATGAGACGAACTATGAGTATGGAAGTGAGGTAAGGAAAAAATCTGTTGGAGATCTGTACTCTCTGCTTACCTAAGAAGGGTGATATAGAGAGGAGCTTAATGATATAGAGAGATACAAAACTCACCGTAACACCTACATTCCCCAAGGGGTTTACTGAGCACCCCCACGTTTCGCCGACGATGTTAAGTCAACAACGCCACAATTCCTGACTCCGGACTCATACTGAGAAGTTTTTCGTTAGAAAAACTTCATCTGTCTGACTTAGCATTTGAACCCAAGACCTCGTGATCGTAAAGCACATTATTCGCCACTAGAACAACAAGGCATAATAATAGTTAATTTTAAAAATTACGATACACAATTTAACATTTAAGGTTTCCATATAGCCGACGCAGCGCGACGGGAGCGTGACGGTGGCGCGGATTGAGGAGTTATAATGTAATGAAAGGTACAGGAGATGTCACACAGGGCAGCCCCGCTCGGTGCGATGTCAAGCGTCATGACCGAACGTAGACGTGAGCTTTTGTCCCGCTCCCGTCGCGCCCCGTCTATTTGACCAAACCTCTAACGAACAATTAATAAAAAGAAGATGAAACCTTATAATTTATTATACACCTATTTAGTCTACTCCTCGTGGAATAGAGGCATGAGCGCTGCCTTGTTCAAATGATTAAAGTAATCTATTTACTGTTATTGTTGTCTATTATTTATTTATTACATTTGCAAGCCAAATATATAGTACCTAATGTAGTTCTTAAATTTCTAATTTTGCGAAATTACTTAAATGATTCTAATTTTGTAGATGGACCGTGGGGAGATCACGTTGGGGGTGGACCGGGAGGGGTCCACGTTGTAGATGGAGACTACGGCGGCGGTGTCAATGTGCGTATTTAATCACGGGGTAATTTATGTCTTAAATTAGGATTGTTCCCGGATTTCCAAAATGTCATTTCCATCACTTCCAAGATATGTATAGCACGGTCAACATGATCAGGGATAGAAGGTGCGTTGTTGATAACTAGATGGCATGATGGCGCTACTAGGTATATTTGGATGATGTAGCCATTTTTCATACTATTCGGAATTCATCTATTTATGATAATAGACAGTAAAAAGCACCCGTAGATTTACGTTAAAGATTATTGTTGATGAATTATTTTTACTGTTTTTGGCCTCGTGCTTGCTTTTTTTAACAAATACTTATAACCTTGGCTGTTAAAAAATACTCCTCCTAAAAGATTGTTACTTGATAAAAATGTGTTTCTAGTTGATTCTAATTTAAAACTTATTCATTGAAGTCTCGGGAACTAATGTATGGAATATTTTTTTTGAAGACAATCGTTTTTTTGAGTCTGGGAACAACCAAAAAATTACACCGAGCACACTTCTTCTTTTTGTCAATCTATACTAATATTATAAAGAGGAAAGATTGGTATGTTTGTAACGAATAAACTCCAAAACTACTAGACGATTTTTAAAAATTCTTTCACCATTAGAAAGCTACCTTATCCAGAAGTAACATAGGCTATATAACATAGAACCATAGGTGGCGCTGTTGTCGACCGGTCAACGAAGTCGCGGGAAACTGCTAGTGTATATAAAAACGAATACAACATAATCTATTACTGTGCCATTGAATATCTTTTAATGATTAAAATAATGTAAAATATCAAAAAAAACACTAACTATCACCAAAAAAAAACAATACAGAAAATTACCTACACTATTTACAACTGTCCCAAATCGCTGGCGCTCGGCAGGGTGCCCAGAAGGCTGGCAGCGTTCCCGCGCTGGATAGCAATGCTGGTCCTTTGTGCGAGATACGTGCCAGCCTTCTGGTCACGTGTCGTGTCGACCAGTCTTTTAGATAGCTCCCCAAAGATGTGACGGGCATTTGAACCCCAAGGACCCAAAGTCTCCACCAAACGGCTCAAATAAGCATCTTTTATCCAGGTTGCTGTATTTGTGCCATTCGGCAGAATCCGCGGTGCTACCAGCCCTGGTACCACGAAAGATAGCCTGAGTCCTTCCACAGGATAAAATTTATTTGCTTACCGATTTTAATCACAATTTGTTCAGTGTTTTGGACGTGAAAAGGTCATCGATAAACAAACATACTTTCAAATTTATGATAATAACATGGATTTCTCTTCCAGGTGGTTGAGTTCGGTGACCAGGCGATGACCAGAGACGGGGGAGTAGATGTTGTGGAATAAATATCCTTATTGTATTTTACTGCGCATTTTATTTATTGATCATTATTTGTTTTGTGTGTGTGTGTGTGTGTGTGTGAATGATCTACGGTGTTGGCCGCGGGGCAAGCGTGCTACCACTACGCTTGAGCCAGAAGGGCAAGGGGGCTCCTAGCTCAAGGGCGCCTCAAGGAGAAGCAGCCTCGGCTTGGGCAGTCGCTATGGGGGAGGGCATATACTAGGTGTCTCGCGGTAGTGCTCTGCAACGGCTGGCGTGCAATTCTTCGACTTCGCCAGCGGAACGGTGTCTGGTCCTGTGTGCGGTATCTGTATCCGAAAGAAGGGATGTAACGGCATCGGGAGGGTCGGTGAGAACATGCCGCGGGCGGCGCTAGCAGCTGATAGAAGGGGAGTTAGGTCGGCGGCGGCTACGAATAGCGGATTCCTATGATTTGACGCGTTAGCGAAATATCAGGTTGTAGCCTATTTAATAAAGGCGCAAATAGATTCGAAAACGAGTTCGGAATGGATCTCATCGGAATGGAAATCATTATTTGACCACCTTGGACCAGCGTGGTAAACTATGGCCTACACCCTCTCAGTTTGAGAGGAGGCCCGTGCCCAACAGTGGGACAGTTTCTTAACAGGGCTACTATTATTATTGTAAACTACATTTAAACACCATTCTACTATACAGTTTACTAGTCTAGCGTCAACCTCCAAGGCCTTCATTTGTCTATCTATCTATATCATCACGCCAGCTCCCTCGCGGGGTAGGCAGAGAGTACAGAGTTCCAACAGGTTCTTTCCTTACATACCTCTGGCTTCCTCCACTCTCATAGTTCGTCTCATACACACTCGCCGGTTACGGAGACTCTTGACTTGCCCTTCAGCTAAGACACGGTCTATTTGGTCCTTCATTTGTATCTTTGCATGTGACACAAAGATGAGAAGCTGCGTATCTTTAGAAAAAAACCACAGCAAGTTGATAAATTTAGTATAATTCCGTGCCTTTAGTAACGACGAGAAGAGACTTTAATAAACAAAAATTATCTTTTAAAAAAAAAGGTAAACCGACTTCAAAAGGACTTTGCTTTTTAAAGTCTGTTTACCTTTTTATTAAAAGATAATCATTTTACAATTTTAAGTGACGAGTGAATTATTTAGTAATATTTATTTTTATTTATTTTTACTCTTTATTGTACATAAAAACAAAAATTGTAAATACATTTACACATATGATGTACATAGGCGAACTTAACTCAATTTGAGTTGTCTTCTAGTTAACCTTGGAGTGCATGGAGAATATTTCTTGTAAGTGAAGGCAATTGTACAACTATTCGATAATTCCAAAAGGAAAAAAGTAGAGATGAGTATGAAAACACAAATCAAAATCTCTGCATACATAAATAATACTAATATTACACATTATATATATATATATATATATATATATATATATATATAAATAACCATAATATAAAGAATATAATAGAATTTGTATCAACTTGAAAGGAAATGCTCTTTAACTCTTCCTCTAAAGACATCTAGAGAACAGCTGTCGCGTATAGAATGTGGAAGGGAGTTCCATAGTTTCACCGCACGTACAGTAAAAGAGCCATCATAAAGGCTGGAAATATGAAGAGGAGTACGTAGAAGGAGAGAGGTAGCCTTACGACAAGCTTTGCCCCTGGGAATAAGGAATTCGAAACGTTCACGAAGATATTCAGGTGAGTGAGGGTTATGAAGAACAGAGTAAAGAAGAGTGAGAATGTGTAATTCCCGACGTCGCCGAATAGGTAGCCACTTCAGTTTCATTCGGTACTCGGAAACATGATCAAATTTGCGAAGGCCAAAAATGAAGCGGGTACACAAATTCTGCAGGCGTTCGAGTTTATTGACAAGTTCCTCTGTAGCGTCAAGAAAACAAACATCGGCATAATCCAAAAGTGATAGAAGGAAGGACTGAGCAAGAATTGTTCTAGTTTGAAAGGGTAGGAACTTTTGGAGACGTTTGAGAGATTGAAACGAGAAATGTACTCTCCTGCTGACTTCCGCAATGTGAGTGCTCCAGGATAGATTGCAGTCTAAATACACGCCTAAATTCTTCGCACTGGTGGTATAAGGTATAGGCACAGAGTCATAGACAATTGGGGGGAGAGACTGATGGTCCAGGAGATTGTAGAAATGCCTGCCACCAATAATGATCGCTTGCGATTTAATAGGATTGACTAAAACTCCAAAACTTCTAGCCCACTGATTGATATTTTCAAGATCATTATTGATGGCCCCAATTGCTACTGACAGTTCTTCGACCTTAAAATGACGATAAAGCTGCAAGTCATCTGCGTAGAGATGATACTGTGATGCTATAACTTTAGTGATCGCGTCGATAAATACCGAGAAGAGAAGAGGAGAGAGTACGCCACCCTGCGGTACACCCGCAGAAAAGTCACACCATCCTGAAGAGGCCTCATTAGAGCGGACCGACTGCGAGCGACCGCGAAGATATGAATTAAACCAGGCAGTTACAGAGGAAGATACGTTAAGTGAGGAAAGGATTCCCAGAAGAAGGTCGAAATCGACAGTATTGAAGGCACTGTTAAAGTCCAGTAGAACCAGAACTGTAAGTTGTTTGTTTTCCATGGCCAATCGTAGATCGTCAGTAATCTTGACTAGTGCAGTTACTGTACTATGGCCAGTACGAAAACCAGACTGGTAAGGACTAAGCAGGCTATTAGAGGAAAGAAAGAAAGATAGTTGTTTCTGGACAACACCTTCAAGAACTGGACAACACCTTCAAGAACTTTAGACAGGATAGGAAGTATGGATATTGGACGGAATTGTGAGACAGATGAGGGGTTTGAAACCTTAGGAAACGGTAGAACATAAGCCTTCTTCCAGGCTGAGGGAAAGAAGCTAGAACCAAGTGAGTAATTAATAATGTGGGTAATAACATAAATAAGTTCATCCACGAGGGGGCGCAACATTTGAATTTGAAGGCCGTCATCACCGACAGCCTTTGTAGTAATCGATAGGATAGATTTCTTTATTTCTTCCTCTGTGACTTGCCGAAAAGAAAATTCAGGACATGCAGGCAAAGGTTGGCAAGACAGGTTGTGAAGAGTAGAACTTTTTATGTCATTTTCTAAAGTGACAGGAGATTTTGAAAAGTACACATTGATAGCGTTAAGGTCGATATCCAGGTTGGTATCGTTGGTAGAATTCCCGATACCCAGAGACTTAAGGAATTGCCATGCCTGAGCCGTGCTGAAATTTTGAAGTGAATTGTGTATGTGGCGTCTTTTCGCATCCCTACACATACGACTGCAGCGATTTCGTAGCTTTTTATATAGAGACCAGTTCTCTTCCGTAGGGAACTTAATGTACCACCTTTTAGCTTTGTCCCGTTTAGACATTTGTATTTTGATAGTGTCGGACAGCCATGGTGCAGGAGAATGTTTAACTTTCACCTTTTTTATAGGAGCGTGCACATCAAAAAGGTCTAACAGTAGTTTATTAAAGGCGACCACCTTAGTGTCCAAGTCCTCGCTATTGTAAACAGGAGACCAGTCAATATTACCCGCGTCCTCTCTCAAACGATCCAGATCAATAGTTTTAAAACTACGAAGAAAAAGGATCTTAGATTTGCGTTTAGGTGTTCGAATTTTATACGAGAGGAAAACTAGATCGTGATAAGAAAAGGAAGTGAAGGAGAACAGTGGGGTGCATGGTGAGTAGCATGAAGAGGAAGAATATGCATGTTTACAGAAGAGACAAGAGATTGGAGTTTACGGCTGCGGATATCACCCTTAAGCAGACAAGTGTTGAAGTCTCCGAGGATAATAGTGTTGTCATATATTGATGAAAAATATTCGAGTTTGGTTTCAAAAGAAAGAAAATAATCAATATGACAAGATGGACTATAGTAGACACCTAAAAGAGTCTAAGTGTGGTTAAACATAATTTCTATAAAAAGGTGTTCTGCAAAATTTGAGTACATACTTGGAGACTGATCAACCACCTTGTAGGCAATATCTCCACGAAGATAAATCGCAACCCCCCCACCTCCCTTGCCCGTTCTGTCATTGCGCAAAAGTTTGTACCCAGGAAGAGAATATTGTATGGAAGGAACGGCGGGTTTGAGAAAAGTTTCAGAAACAAGGACAGCGTGTATAAGTTCAGGGTCAAAAGAAGATAATAAATCGAGATGATGGGCAGGAATGCTTTGAGCATTTATGTGAACTACATTGAACACGTTTTTACATGAGAAAAAAGTGGAAAGAAGCTGATCGCGCAGGTGAACGGAATCACCATTAAATGCGGATGCGTAGCTGTCATCCGATGCCAAGGAGGAAGAGCAAGATATAAAACTATCATCCGACAAATCACCCAAAAAATATATAATATTCAGATAAATATGAATAAAAGAGTATAAATATACTAATTGATTAGCAGTGATAGCCTAGTGGTTAGACCGTTGGACTGCGAAGTCAAAGGTCTCGGGTTCAAACCCAGGCACGCACCTCTGTCTTTTCGTAGGCATGTGCGTATTAAAAATTAATTATCACTTGCTTTAACGGTGAAGGAAAACATCGTGAGGAAACCTGCATGCCTAAGAGTTTCTCGCAGGTGTGTGAAGTTCGCCAACCCGCACTAGGCCAGCGTGGTGGACTATGGCCTAAACCCTCTCAGTTTGAGAGGAGGCCCGTGCCCAACAGTGGGACAGTTTCTTAACAGGGCTAATATAAAAAAATATACTAAACTATGAATAAACGAGTGACTATGACTCCTCTATACACTCTCCAGTTTTCTACAAAATGATTAAAGGACTTCTATCCAGATATCGTAAGTTTAAACTATCCGATCACAAAACAACAGTAGGCACAACAATTCCGAACGAACACAGTTAATGTCATTTTAAAGTAAACAAAGTTTAGTTGGTATGTACTGATTGAAAATAAATATTTAATGTGAGGAAAGAAGAATTAGACCATTGAAAATAATTATTTAAGAAAAGAAGATTAGTATTTAAGAAAAGAAGATTAGATAAGAGAAATTATTCTAATAATAAAATAGTATCTAAAGCTACTTGACCGGTTTGCGCGATCTTTTGTCGACCGGCTTCGGACACGATGCACCAGAGCCAGACGCGATATTGTTGGAATCCGCAGCCACCTCTGACGTCGACGCCGCCGCCACCGGAAATTGGCCAATGAGTTGTCGCAGTTCAGCTGCGGATTCTATTTTGCGTCGGGCTTTGTTTGGAAGCAGAATCACTATCTTCCCCTCGGACGTCCAGCACTGCCTCACACCAAAGTGCCTACGCGCATTCAGGAATGTGTCGTGCCTGAGCTTGGTCAAAAATTCTGAGAGTGTAAGCCCAGTGCCCTTCAATTCAGTCTTCCTGCGCCACACCTCACCACGCAGATCGCGCCTCTGGAACCTTACAAGGAGGGGACTTACCTTTCCTGCGGCCACTCCTAAGCGGTGACAAGTCACTATGTCGTTGGCAGTGATGCTGGCAATTCCACATTTTGTACTTAGCGTCTGGACTACCAAGGAAGTGCAATCTTCATCCTTCTTCTCTGGAAGACCATGGAAAAGGAGCACGTTACTTCGAGAAGCCATTTCGTGACGGTCCAAGCCCAACACCAACAGCTCCATTTGATTTTTTAAAGATGTAACTGACTTCCACATCAAGCATTTGAATTCCATAAAATCCTTAGACAGACTAGCTATGGATTTATGGGAAGCCTCGCTGCCGCCAGCTGCCTTTAATTCCTCTTCATAGTGGTCCATCCGTGCAGAGAATGCAGCCGAGAGATCTTCCATGCAGTTGGATAATTTAGTGTAAAGATCCATTTTGTGAAAAAATACAGATGAGTTTAAAAGTAGATAGAGAAAGTGAGTGTTATAGAGGATATAAAAGACTTAGTTCATAAGGAAGATAAAATGTAAGTAAAATATATTTTTAATTTAAATTAAAACAGAGCTACGAAAAAAAGATACTATCACTTCAACTACCCTCAATTATTTATATACCGATATTATATTATTTCGCTGAGTTGTACAGTAAGGTATCTACAGGATTAATATCATGACTATAATAACGGAATCTATACATTCGTGCTGTTCGCCGTTAAGGAGTTCCCTCTTGTATCTTCAAAGTCCAAGGTCCAATACCATTAAAATAGGACCACCTCAAAACTATACTGAACCCAATGCAAAAAGAATCATCAAAATCGGTTCATAAGCAAAGGAGTTATAAAAAAAGGACGAATTATGAACCTACTCTTTTGAAGTTGGCTAATATACTGCTTAATTCTATAGTAGGGTACCTATAGGAATGACGTAATACCCATAATATCTCAATTTACATATACCTATTGTTTGTCATTAAGGAATTCCCTGGTGTATCTTCTAAGTCTTCGTCTTCAAGGTCCAATGCCAATGAAATTAAAATGGGACCACCTTGGAGCACAACTTCGAGAAATTTCGTTTAAAGGTTAATTCGTTTAAAGCTAATCCAGTGGCTTACAGAATACCATTACACAATCATGTGATTGATCATAGGCCCAAGATCAGAGACCGACTTCGCCGGCGAGGTAGAAGAATCCCGCCCGCTGGCCGGTGCAGAGCACCACGGCGTGACACCTAGTATTCGCCCTCCCCCATAGCGACTGCCCAAGCTTCAGCAAGCCAAGTTCCTCCTTGAGGCACCCTTGAGCTAATTGCCCCCTTGCTCTGGCTGGAGCGTAGTGGTTGTCACTCACACACAGCATGGATATCCTAATAATAAGACACTGAAAATCGAAGACCGTGTGAAAAAGTTATCACAAAATACTTCAGGACTGCATGGACAAAGGAATGGATAACGGTGCCTAAAGTTGGTATGAGCGTCTCCCAAAACTTGTAACTGTATTTATATGGTAATACGATTCATCGGAAAGTATTTTTTACAGCAATAATGTGTGTATGCGAGTCTGTGTGTATTTATATTTAACTGTAACAATATTAACGCAAGGCCTTAAAATAACAATAATCTAGAAGCCGCGGGCGCACATCGAGTTGAAGCAACAATTAGTACCTGCAAAGCAAGTAGTCACACGTTTAGGCGACTAGTCACTCTGCGACCGTCGCGCGAAACAAAGTGCTCTACGCGTGACAAATTAAATTTAATTATGGCGTGTTATGGCGTTCCTACCTGCAACAATGCTCAAAAAGAAACAGGATGGGATTACATTCCATTTGTAAGTAACGCACTCGGACATCGTCTTATTTAAATATTGAGTAAAATGTTCCGTTCATAATTGTCACCGAAAATGATGCGTCCATTTTGTCTGTGTTGCCAATACCGCAGTGTAATTTTTCCCTACTTTTATTTACTATGGATCTTAGTTGTTATAGTACTAATATCAGCCCTGTTAAGTAACTGTCCCACCGTTGAGCACGGGCCTACTCTTAGACTGAGAGGGTTTAGGCCATAGTCCACCATGCTGGCCCAGTGCGGGTTGGCGAACTTCACACACCTTCGAGAAACTCTTAGATTCCGATGTTTTCCTTCACCTTTAATAAATTTTTAATACGCGCATGCTTTCGATAAAACAGAGGTGGTGTCTGGGTTTGAACCTGACACCTCTGACTTTGAAGTACAACGGTCTAATCACTAGGCTATCATTGCTTTATAGTGATGTACCACAATTTATTTGGTGTCTATAATAGAAATAAAATAAAGAAATAATCTTTATAACTTACTTGTATTACTTTTTTGTATTACTCTTTTGTATTTGTATTACTTAAAAAGTCTTAATTAGAATCGTTATGTTTCCAAAATAAATGTATCTACTAAGTTATTTATTGTGAAATTAAATGCATACTGACTAAAATTTAATCTTAATTTAAGAAAAACATTAAATATTTTTACATATTATGGCGATAATTTATATCAACTGATGTAATTGTTACCTCTACTCTAGTCAAAGCTAGTCGTCTACTGGCAACATTTTTGTTTCCTTTGACATTTGCACCTGTCCTGTCATCCCGGGAAGACCAGTACGAAGATGGGGCCATGATGTGATTAAGTGCGTAGTAAGACCCACAGACCAATTAGAGAGCAAGGTAAGATCTGGTCAAGATTGGTTCAGGATAGCGATGTTCGGCGCAAGAGGGAATGAGCTGGAAGTGATGTGATGATGTTGTCCTTGGATTTGTGAACATAAGTTTAGTATTATTACGATTTCTGTGACACACACACACTTACCAGTAACCAAAGAACTCGGAGATATCCATGCAGTCTGCGTCTCTTCTCGGTTCCGTTGCCAATTCGTCAGCGATTCCGGAATCCACGTCTTCTTCTGAACTGGATGTCGCGCTTTCGGAATCCGTGTCCGAACGAACTTCGCTCATTTCATTAACTGACAATTGTCTTTTGGTGGATGTCCGCAACGCAAGAAATGGATGGAGTGAAAAATTTGTGTTGTTATTTTAAATAAATTTATATATTCTTGTCCTTTTTTTACACTTCACTATTTTATTATTATTATATCTGTCGGTATTTGCTAATGGCTTCGTGTGTTTAGTTTTATATTGCGACTATTTTTCAAATGTTTTTGCATGTATACTTTATATTTAATCTGTGGATTAAACAGAACTGGTCGATATTATTGAAAAAAATGTGGAATATAGAGTTTTGGCGGCAAATCGAAGAGTGATCGTCAATTTTTTTTAATTTCCAAAACCTATGTTGATTTGATTGAAATTGTAATGTGTAATGTTGGTGGAATATTAACCATTTTGTATTCTTATAATTATGTGCATGAGTGAAGGTAAATTGTAACAAAGTGATAAAAATTGCCTTTTCGATTTCCTAAAAACGGTCATTGCAATTGGTATGTAAAGTATCTATCGATTTACCATCCAGGGTGGGACACTTCATCAATTTAATAATCATCGTTGTCATCAAGTTCATCGGGGAGTTGAATTAATTTAGGAATGAACAGTTATACGAGTTTTGGCGGGAAGTCGAAGAGTGATGTTGTCAATTTGTTTTAATTTCCAAAACTTGTGTTATTTCGACTAATAATGTGTAATGTTGGTGGAATATTAACCATTATGTGTTCTTATATGTGCATGAGTGAAGGTAATTGTAACACAGTGATAAAACGTGCCTTTTCGACTTCCCTCAAAACGGCCGTTGCAATTGGTATGTAAAGTATCCACCGCTTTACTATCCAGGGTGGGGTACTTCATTAATTTCATTATCATCGTTGTCATCAAATTCATCGGGGAATTGAATTAATTTAAACAAACACGATTATATATCTCACTGGACACTGGCAAAATACACTTATAATTAGTGTGAAGCCATAACTTGAAGAAGAAGAAGAAGAAGAACAGTTATATATCTTCGTAATACTTGACATTGGCAAAATACGCGTCATCGTGATGTCATAAAAATAAAAAAATGTAGAATAACCGTTAATAATACAAAAACGTAAAACGGTTTTTTTTCAAGGTTTTTATAGTGGTTGTGCCAGTTATTTATGAAATTTATTCATTACGACCTAATCACACCATAATATAGATCTATAATTGTTTTTTGTTTATTGATAATAGTGAGCGTTGAAGTTGGGCGTTTAGTGCTCAGTCGACGCTTACGAGCGTTGAAACACGTAGGAGACGCGAGCGTTTTAAACGCCGACTCGAGCGCTTTTTGACACTAATTATACACACATACCTTCCTCTTGAATCACTCCGTCCATTGGTGAAAGCCGTATGAAAATCCGTTTGGTAGTTATTGAGTATATCGCGTTCAAACAGACAGACGCGGCGTAGGGACTTGTTTTATAATATGTGATAGCCATAAATTACGTGGCAGCTAACTAAGAAAGATAATTCTATTAAGGAATGTCTGTATACTCCTCTCAACAAAGCCGGTGAAGATAAGATAGTAAATAGAATGATTAAAGAAGCTAGTCGAACGTCGGGTGACTTAATTCTACAGGCTTTAAATCGATCTATATCTGAGGGCATCTTCCCTAAAGTGTGGCGTCGTGGATTGATACGTATTATTTCGAAAAGTGGTGACAAGCCACCTGATAACCCAACACGCCAGCTCCCTCGCGGGGTAGGCAGAGAGTACAGAGTTCCAACAGGTTCTTTCCTTACATACCTCTCTGGCTTCCTCTACTCTCATAGTTCGTCTCATACACACTCGCTGGTTACGGAGACTCTTGACTTGCCCTTAAGATAAGACACGGTCTATTTGGTCATGGTAAGATAGTGTAGGTCTTCCCCGGTACCTACATCCTTCCACTTTCGAATTGTATATCTGTTTTGTCATTCTTTCTTCTGACATTCTTTCTATATGCCCGAACCAACGGAGCATACCCTTTCTCATCTTTACACCGATACTATCTTTCATATCGACCGATAACCCTATTACCGTCGCTGGGTAAGCTCTTAGAGCGTCTTATAGTCTCTCGCCTATTACCCGGTTAAATGCCAACCACATTTAATCGGTAACAATTTGGATTCACATTAGGCAAAATCGACTGTATACGCAGCCCTATCCGTTAGAACAACTATCAGCACCACCGATTTTAAATACGGGTTATGCGTTTTGTTCGATATCTCTGGTGCTTTCGATGCTTTCGACAACGCATGGTGGCAAATGCTACTTCTTAAGCTGAAGGCTCGTGGATGTTTTAGAAACATCTACCAACTTATACAGTCGTACTTTTCACAAGGACTAAATTAAGTCTTGGTAACCATGCAGTGTCTAAATCGCTGACGATGGGATGTCCTCGGGGGACCGTGTTAAGTCCGTATCTGTGGAATTTATGGTTTTTTTTATTTTCTCGAGATACCTCCGCCGCGTGGTTGCACGTTAACCCGTTACGCTGACGACAGCCTTCTACTCATAGAATCTAACACTAGAGATGGACTAGAGAAGTTAGCGGACACATGTCTACAAATTATTTTTAGAGTGAAAGACACCGCCTTGCATTCGCTTCTCAAAAACATACCAACTCCTATTAAGAGGGAATTTACAATCAGCCGCGTATTAAAATTAACAATCAAACAGTCAATAGAAAAGAATCGGTTTGCTATCTCGGTTTAGTTCTGGAGAGAAATTTATCATTAATTGAACATTTAAAAAATTGTAGGCGAAAAAGCTAAAGGAAACTTTTATGCCCTCATCAGAATATCAAGGCCAACCTGGGGCCTTCGTTTTAATACTTTTAAAATCATATACTGTATGTGTCGGTGCACCTGTATGGGCCGACAGGGCCACGATAGAGGCGGCACGGCGTAAATTTCTTCAGAGTCAACGCTTGGCACTGATATTTTTGTGTAAGGCATACAGAACAGTGAGTACAGAAGACCTGCTGGTACTTGCGGGCGTACTTCCAGTCGATCTTGAGGTTCAAAGACGCGAGACAACTTGAAAACCGAGTTTCTATTACCTCGAGACCGTTGTAAAATCACTAGATTATTCAAACCGCAATCCATGGCCTATAATAGATCTCCTGACCGAATCGCAGGAAAAATGGAATACAACAACAAAGGGCCGTTACCTTTACCTGTTCTTTCCGTCCCTACGTGTGTTTTTTTTTTTTTGATATGATGTATCTCCTGACCGACTCGCAGGAAAAATGGAATACAACAACAAAGGGCCGTTACCTTTACCTGTTCTTTCCGTCTCTACGTGAGCGTTTGGCGAGAGCATGGCTGTAGATTGTCATTCCGACCAGTATTAGTATATTATCTATGATAAAACGTAGTGATTATCAGCGTTCGGAACCGTACGATAATTATCGTACACATACGATAATTTTGTGCCTACGTACGATGTACGATAGCATATTATTATCGTACGCAGATTGTACGATAATTTCTATCATGATGCAAAATTTGAGAATTTATATTATTCCACTCATGCGCTGATAGTCTAAATCACAGTAGCATGATTTTATTTTGTCCAATAAACACTACCCATTCATATCCATTTCATCTTTATAAATACAAAATTTTGGCGTGTTTCATACCGAACTTGCATGGGAACAGTGAAATTTTGTCTGAGTGAATTTTAAGCTTGGCGCGTTTATTGAACTTAAAGTGGAAAGGAAATCAGTTCAGGTCTGTACCACGTGTAAAACATTTGGGTTTCAGAGTTCTGTTGATTTGACAGCGGTGGTTTAAAAAAGATAAACTATAGAGTACTTGCATGCATATCAATATTACAACTTATATGATTTATTTATCTATAATAGACATTATCCTAAAAAATACGATAATTTCGATCCATGTACGATAATTTTACGCCCCTGGTACGATAGTCAGTCCACTTCAAGTTGCTAACGCTGGTGATTATACTCTTTGATTCCGACTGTGTCGCTCACCGTGTTCTGTCGCGTCACCGCTTACCGCGCCCCTTTCCCCCCGACGCAGTCCGCCCTCCCGCTCGCGCGTACGTATTTACGTACGTTCGGTAGGTACGACGCGCCGTTTGAACGGCGCCGTCGACCTTTCCCTAGTGTTTGACGACTAGTCGCAGTTTGTCTTTAAAACCACGACTTCTTTTCGTTCGTGGTAAGACTGGTGGATACCTAACGGTGACAACTAAGCGAGTCTTGAGCGGGACCCGAGCGCTCGCCTCCCTCCTTCAGAGGACGGCTAAACTAAGGGTTCGAGTTCTGGCCTTGGGCACTACCATAGTCAGAGCTCATCCTTTCACCAGGACCTACCTTTTCCCTTCCCGAAATCCACACACCCTTTCGCACACAAGTTTGGCGAAAGGACGCACGCTAGGCTCACGGTAGCACACAACCCCCCGCCGCCTACACCCGGCGGGAGGCCCAGGCATTACTCATCCCCGGGGCAAGGTCCAGCCCGGGACTTAGGGTTTCCACTCCCTTCACGCGCCCTGCCATATCCCTGGTCGAGTTCAACGCCTCGATGTCTGGTCACAAGGCTCAGCTCTTTCCCCCCTCCTATTCAGCCTTTAAACGAACGATATTCCTCGTTCGTGTAAAGAAAGGTGCATCAATCCCTATTTGCGGATTATACCGCTCTCTGTCTCGCATAGGAATAAGGGTTTCATTACCAGAAACCTTCAGGCGCCGCCAATACCCTAAGGTATTAGCTCAGGAGGTGGCGTATTGGGGTGAACCCGGACAAGAGCGCTGCGGTGTTTTTCTCCAGAGGTGCCACCCCGCGCCTCTCCCTGCGCCACCCCAGAAGTAATCTCGGTCAAGTGACCATGTTCCACCTACCTATTCCCTGGGTCAAACAGGTCAAATATCTAGGGGTCACCCTAAACAATACCATGACCTTCAGACCACACATCAAGTGAGTCCGTAACCGAGCAGCCTTTGTCCTCTGTCGTCTTTTCCCGATGATCTGCAAGCGGAGTAAAATATCACTTAGGAATAAGGTGACACTTTACAAAACTTGTATATGGCCCATCATGACGTATGCTTGTGAGGTGTTCGGGCACGCCCGCTCCCACATCGATAGACTCCAAACGGTTCAATCCCGTTTCCTCCGGAAAGCTGTCGGAGCCCCGTGGTTCATACGGAATGTCGATCTCCATTCCGATCTCCATCCCGATCTCGATCTCGAACCTATTCGCGCCTTTATTAAAAAGGCGACAACCCGATATTTTGCGAACGCTTCCAATCATGTGATCCGCTAATCGTAGCCGCCACTGATTGCGGACCCACCTCCCTTCCTGTCACCCGCTACCGCCGTCCGCGGCATGTTCTCACCGACCCTCCCGATGCCGTTACATCTCTTCATTCGGATACAGATACCGCACACAGGATCAGACACCGACCTCGCCGGCGAGGTCAAAGAATCCCTTGCCCGCCTGCCGGTGCAGAACACCACGGCGATACACCTAGTATACGCCCTCCCCCATAGCGACTGCCCAAGCCGAGGCTGATCCTCCTTGAGGCTCCCTTGAGCTAGTTGCCCCCTTGCCCTTCTGGCTCGTAGTGATTGCACGCACGCCCTCTTGTCCGGTGAAGCTGTAAAGGCCCCGCGGCCAACAGCGTAGATTATTCACACACACAAACACAAAAAGAAAGGGCTGCGATGTGTAACAAAATTTACCCATTTTGCTGACTCTACAGCCAGCCATTGACCACCGTGTGGCTCAATTTCTCACCGGAACTTGGCAACTTGGCAACTTTAAGAGATAACTTAAACATATTTTTTATTCTATAGTTGAGAAACTGTCAAAGGTAAGAAATATCAAAAGTTAGTTTTCTTAGCCAAGTAGGTATTGAATTTTAAACACATGACATTACTCGGCTAAGTAAGTTCTTAAGACTAAATAATTTAATTGTCTATATATACGGGTGTTATTAGTCTAAGATAAAATAATTAACAAAGAATCATCTACAAATGACTGACAGCCAATTAAAAGTACAATAATATAAATTGCGTAACAATATCACAATGGCAGATATATGCGAGCTATTGATTGATCATAACAGCGAGCCAAAACCGTGGACTAATTTGTTCATCCAATTTTATACTTGAGGAGTGATTTTAAAAGGTCTGTTTTCTTCTCTTACTCATATTTATTTTCTGAAAATGGAAAAAAATACAATTCATGGTAACTAAAACGTAATGATTTTAATAATATACTGTTTGATGGCAAACAATTATGTGGACATTGGCATATAATGTACTCTGTAATTAGCATTACTCTGTGTTATCTGTTTCGCGCGGCTTTGCATCTGGTCGAAAACAGTGCCATCTGTCGGGTCTATGTTATTTCTGGATAATGTAGCTCGCGTAGTATTATTATAATCTTTGACGTAGTTTTCGAAAGAAGTTATTAAATTCGGTTCAGTAGTTTTACAGATTATCGATTTCAAACAATAATTATTAGTATAGATTAAAGGGATATAATAAATCCTCTTGTGGAGGAAGCCACCGCGAAAATGAATAACCGGACAAAAATAGCGAGTAGGGCTTGCGCTCCTAGGGTTTTCCGCAACTGCAACTAGAGGTCGCTATTTAATTTTTTATCGATTTCGAGGAAAACATAGTTTTGTTGTATCTTAGTGGTATATGATTCTTGCTTAATTTCACGATTCTAGGTCAACGATAAGTATCTATCTATCTATATCATCACGCCAGATCCCTTGCGGGGTAGGCAGAGAGTACAGAGTTCCAACAGGTTCTTTCCTTACATACCTCTCTGGCTTCCTCCACTCTCATACTTCATCTCATCGGTAAGTATCATTTCTAGTAAGTATTCTATTTATTTTTGATATAAATGTAGCCCCACACTAGGCACTATTCCTGTATCGCGGGTGTGTTTACAAATTCACATACCTACACAAACACCTATTCAGTACTACGTGAGAAACACCCAGACCGAAACAATTATTTGTGGGTCATAAAAAGATTCGTCCAATGCGCAAAGTGGGCGAAGCGGCTTAAGCTCTTTACCATTGGACTAAGTCGTCAGTCAATCAAGGTCAAGTTGTAATTATACTCCTGACCCCTCGTTCGCAAAGACGCCTTTTGCTGTATTCAAACATATGTAATGTTAGCCACGCTTTACAAAACTTGCGTTCGACCCATCATAACTTATGCGTGTGTTGTGTTCGGGCATTCGGCCCCCTCTTACATCGATAAACTCCAAGTGGTTCAAAACCGCTTCCTCCGTAAAGCCGTAGGAGCCCCCTGTTTCGTACGGAATGTCGATCTCCACTCCGATCTAGGTCTCGAACCTATTCGCGGGCGAAAACACGACACTTCGCGAACGCATCTACCCATGCGAATCCGTTAATCGTAGCCGCCGCCGACTACGATCCCAGCGACGAGCGTTTTTACAATAATACCCCAACAGGTACAAGGACTGTTGGAAATTATGGAAAAAGCAATGACTATGTGAATGAAAATAATTCACAAAAATTGTTTTTTTTAAACGGGACGGGGTCTTGTGTTTCATTATAGTGTATTCCAATCAAACTTAAAAACTCTGTAAACAAACCATAAAAATATTTTGATGTTTTAGTTGTGATTGCAATCTATAACAAGTGTAAGAAGGCGACAGTATTTCCGAAGACATCGAAATGAAAATTCTGTTAACGAGATATCGACGATTTTATGTTGAGTGTACAAGTGTGAACATACTATATGATTTCTGTGGTCTAATCTATCGGCGCCGCGCCCTCAAAACTGAAATATTTAATTATCTGGCTCACCCGCCGACATTTGCGAACTCTAGCCAACACGACCACAGACAAAGAGTATTTAGATCGGCCTAGATCGCTTTTTTGTACGGTGTGTTACTTCCTGGGTGATTGATCAGTTCGCGATGCGGTACAATGTGATCGGAAACGACTGCCAGTAAATACTGGTTAACTAAAAACACCGCCACGCCTATATTCCCAAGCGGGGGTGGCAGAGGTGTACTGAATACAGTACACCTCTGCCACCCCCACATTTCGCCGACGATATTAGATCACATGTAATAGGGGCCGAGCCTATTGCCATATACCGGGCACAATTCCAGACTTCGGACTCATAATGCGTTTTTTTTTTTTAAATTTTAGAAAATCTTTATTTGTCCGACCTAGGGTTTGAACCCAGGACCTCTTGATCATAAAGCGCTTTGCCACTAGACCAACAAGGATATAATTATATATACAAGGTGAAACATATTAAACGCAAGACCTCAGACACCCCGATTAGAGAATTGCTTCAAAAATTCAAAACGAAAACCAAATTTCCAAATTTAAAGGTGTTTACCCCTTTTTTAAGCACCATATTACCAATTAACAATGAAACTTGGACGTGTATGTGTGCATTTTGAGAAATTGGGGTTAGAAATGCATTTGTAATCTCCATATTGCTATGAATCAAGAATAAATTTAGCTTTTTATAGCGCACTAAAGGAGTAAAAGCATTATTGGAAATTTAAAAAAAATTTAAGATACATTAAAAATAGTTGGAATCAATTCAGTTATCGATTTAGAACAAACTACTTTCAGGTCTTGCGTTTCTTATGTTACGCCTTGTATAAGGATATAATAATAATTTGGATATTTATTACTATATTGGTATCAAATACAAGCTTATATATAGCTTATATACATAATTAACGAATATTTTCACGCGACAGTTTCGACACAAAATATAATGATTAAAATGTTTAGTTTAATTTCATTTATATTCGTCATTAAAGTCATTTATATTCAGGCAACTGATCTAAAAAACTGTAATTTTGCAAAAAATGTCCTCTTTTAAGTTACTTAAACATATTTTAAGCAGTCGGATTCTTAAATTATTTTTATAAATTTAGTTTTGTTTTCATATACCCAACATGTCATCTTAAGACTCACATCACTTTTATTTTTTTAATGCAAACACAGGCACCATTAAGTAAGTACTCAACTGTCAGAACACAATATGGCGGGAACAAAAAGTTACTATTTTTACTATTTACAAGTACTGTCACGCGATGCTGTCGTTTTGTTAACGGGCGGTCACAAACTGGGTACCTTTTATTCGTTTTACATTGAATAGCAGGAACAGGGGTCGGGTAGAGCGCCTTCAACTATATTTTTCAAGTGGCGTGTGTGTGTGTGTGTTGAATGATTTACGTTGTTGGGGCCTTTACAGCTTCACCAGACAAGAGAGCGAGCGTGCAACCACTACGCACGAGCCAAAAGGGCAAGGGGACAACTAGCTCAAGGGCGCCTCAAGGAGAAACGGCCTCGGCTTGGGCAGTCGCTATTGGGGAGGGCGTATACTAGGTGTTTCGCCGTGGTGCTCTGCACCTGCCGGCGGGCAAGGGATCCTTCGACCTCGCCGGTGAGATCGGTGTCTGATCCTGTGTGCGGTATCTGTATCCGAAAGAAGGGACGTAAGGGCATCGGGAAGGTCAGTGAGAACATGCCGCGGACGGCGGTAGCGGTTGATAGGAGGGGAGTTAGGTTTTTCAAGTGACTCAGCGTAACATTTAGACGGAGATAATTAAATCAAATCTCTCTCTTTCTAGCCAGAGAAAATGGAAAGAATGTGAGCGTGAGTGCAGAAATGTAAATATGAAATAGGGCACAAGAAAGTTAGCATTTTTTTGAGGCAGTTTAGGTAATAATTGATGGACCTAATAAATATCTAGAATACGGTGCGTTTAAAAAATTAATATACAATGCGAAAGTGGATGGATGTAGGTACCAGAGAAGACCTACACTAACTTACCATGACCAAATAGACCGTGTCTTATCTGAAGGGCAAGTTAAGAGTCTCCGTAATCAGCAAGCGTGTATGAGTATGAGATGAACTATAAGAGTGGAGGAAGCCAGAGAGATGAAAGAACCGGAATTCTGGGCACTCTGCCTACCCTGCAAGGGATCTAGCGTAGTACGCTAAACTAGCTATATTTTACAAAGGTAGAGAGCAAGGAAAGTCTTATCACAACCAAAACGGTTCAAGGAGACTCCACGCATTCCCTGTCTCGTTGGAAGCCAAATGCGCGTTGCATCTATTATTATACAACGCTGGTTCGCTGCACTCATTTGGTTTAATAATCTATTTTCTTGGGTATTTAAGAAGAATTTTGTAATTAAAGAGATGCACGAGGTCACTTTTCAAACAAACTATCCTTCCCTCCAATCACTGTCATCATCAAACGACGTCTGCTGATCAATCTTGAGTTAAGCTCGCCTTTATGCATTAACTTTCCCGTTATATTGTTCTATCTATCTATATCATCACGCCAGCTCCCTCGCGGGGTAGGCAGAGAGTACAGAGTTCCAACAGGTTCTTTCCTTACATACCTCTCTGGCTTCCTCCACTCTCATAGTTCGACTCATACACACTCGCCGGTTACGGAGACTCTTGACTTGCCCTTCAGCTATTGCTAATTATGAAAATATAATAATAATGATAATAGCCCTGTTAAGGAACTGTTCCACCATTGGGCACGGGCCTCCTCTCAAACTGAGACCCTTAGGACGTAGTCCACCACGCTGGCCCAGTGCGGGTTGGTGATCTTTACACACCTTCGAGAAACTCTTAAGCATGCAGGTTTCCCCACGATGTTTTCCTTCACCGTTAAAGCAAGTGATAATTAATTTTTAATACACACATGCTTTCGAAATAGCAGAGGTGCGTGCCTGGGTTTGTACCCGAACCCTGAGACTTTACAGCCCACTAAGCTATCGCTGCTTAATTGTAAATATATATATATATACACAATAAAAAATAAATATATTAAAAAATATTCACTCTATTCTTTTTCTTTTCTTTTCATAACTGAATACTATTTTGAATAACGTTATTACGTCACATTTGCTCTTGAACATGTCTTTGTGTCTTGAACGCAAACTGAAAGATAACCAATGCCACATAACAGAGCGTCTGGATGTCTGTCTGTCAACGTGATCGAAAATAAAACACGATATTGTCGGAAGTCGGGAAGGATTGTAATGAAAAATTTTAATAATGAGGAAGGGAGTTAAAGAACACGATAAAACTATACAAATGGACTTTCCAAAGCATAGTTTTACACTTTCGAGATGCTTTCGAGCAATCAAAGAGATTTAAATAAATAAATTAAAATGTAAAAACATTTTTCAAAACAAATATTGTAATGGTAGCCCTGTAAAGAACTGTCCCACTGTTGGGTTGGGTTTAGGCCATAGTCCACCACGCTAGCCCAGTGCAGGTTGGCGAACTTCACACAGCTTCGAGAAACTCTTAGGCGTGGAGGTTTCCTCACGATGTTTTCCTTCACCGTTAAAGCAAGTGACAGGTATTTTAAATACGCACCTGTTTTCGAAAAGTCAGAGGTGCGTGTCTGGGTTTGAATCCGAGACCTCGGACTTTGCAGTCCAACGGTCTAACCACTGGGCTATCACTGCTTTTGTACAATTTAAAATGCCCAATCAAAATTATCATAGCGCAGGGTGGAACGGCCGCATGCCAGATAAGTAGAACTTGTGAAAACCGCATAAAGATGTTGGATGCAGGTGGTAACGGACCATATGCGCTGGAGAGCGATTAGGGAGGGCTATGTTCAGCAGTGGAAAAGTATAGGTTGAGATGATGATAAAGCAAAATTAAATATTTACACAAATTTTGGTCTACACTGTTGCACGTTGAGGAGTTCCTTCGTCTGGAGACAGACCTGGGTGTAGTATCAGGTAATGCTCACCACAAGAATGAATTCTCGTAACCAGCACGCGTGTATGAGACGAAATATGAGAGTGGAGGAAGCCAGAGAGGCGTGTAAGGAAATACCCTGTTGGAACTCTGTACTCTCTGCCTACCCCACAAAGGAGCTGACGTGATGATATAGAGATAGAAATAATTTAATTGAAAAAGCATCTATTTATCTGTATATCATCACACCAGATTAAAATCAAGAGCATGATTTTTTTATTTTATTTTACTAATAAAATTATTATTGATGTAATAACAGCAATCCGACTAGTATATAAACGCGAAAGTGTGTAAACATGGACGTATGGATGTTACTCTTTCACGCAAAAGCAAAGCAACGCCGAGACAGAAAGAAATACATATAGTTAGCGTGTCCTGCAAAGATGTGTTCCGTGTGGGCATCGAACCCGCCACTTTTCGATCCAGAAAGTCGAGCTGTCAACACGTAAATCGCTAAAAAAAATCGCAGTTTATAGCTGCTCCTTTTCTCTCGGCAAAATATTTAATATTATAATCATATCCCTGAATAGGTTACGTTACGTTAATGCAAGTTTTTCGGAACTCCCCCTGCACCAATATCAGCAGAGGGCCTTCGGATCGCGGACGTAAGGGTAGCTCCGGATCTATGAGCAAACCGGGGCCCCTGCCCCGGACGGCAGTTTCAGGGGGCGCCAAATCCCGGGTATATAATTTTATGTCACGCAAATGAAAAAGTTATTAGATCTATCTATCTATCTATAACCTCAAGCCAGAGAGTACAGAGTTCCAACAGGTTCTTTCGTTACATACCTCCATAAGTTATTAGATAATAGATAATAAAGAATAGACATTTATTAAAGGGTTCTTATTGTACCATTTACTAAAAATGCCAACCTTTATATATATATTTTTGAGAATTTATCTCAAACGCTGGAGAGAGGGGCGCCACTATCAAGTTTCTGCCCCAGTTCGAAAAAATCGTAGATCCAGGGCTGCCCAAGGGACGGCGGCCCTGAGCGTCCTTCACGAGCGACATCGAAGAGGTAGGCGGCGTGGTGTGGCCCACGTCGCCGTGAGCACCGCGTCGGTGCGGAGGGGAGCGTCTCCTCAAGTCTCCCCCCGATGGCAGGCTCTTGAGAGCGCGGCACAAGTGGGAAACTGTTCCGTTCCTTACGGAGATCCTGGAGCTCCTCTAAAGTGCTAATGTCGGTCACCATGGGGTTTTTAGTCGGTAGGGATCCGACACGCCCCGCGAGCTTCCCCCGAAGCTCGCGGAAGTCCTGTGTAGGATTATCCACAGGAAAAAATATATATTACTAGCAGTTTCCCGCGCCTTCGTACCCCGTCGACAACAGCGCCACCTACCGAGTCTATTTTATGTAGCCCATGTTACTTCTGGATGGATCCAAACTCACAAACTTTACCTCTTTATAATATTGGTATAGATAATATAATTAATTATCTAAACTATAATACCTATTTACTTATTTTTTTTGATAAATGTAATGTAAACTGTAAGAAAATAATTTATAAACAAATATTTATAACTTAAAAGCTAAATATAAAACAATAAAAAACTATTCAACTATATTTACAAAAAATAAATTTGTTTTATATGGCCATCGCTTGGCAGCATGCCGAAGTCTGATACCCAATTGATTACAATAATGTATTAAGTTTGTATATACAAACTAATTTATTTAATTCCTATGATAAAAAAACATGTGTATAATATTTAAAAATATAACTCAATTCCTACAGGTAAGTTTTACTTTTACGATTTAACATTTCATTTACTAGATGGCGCCACTGTCGTTTTAGAACGCGGTATGGTTCTGTCGCAATGAATCATACAGTACTTCCCAGCTACATATCATTGAACATAGCCGAATCAGTCCACTGGGCATAGGCCTCCATGATTTAAAAAATCATCATCATTAGTTTTTGCAAGCATAACTCACTGTGTGAGAATTGCTAATAATACCTTGAAACTATTTCGCGACCTATCTACTATTGAGAAATTCCTGGTGGACTGGAAACACTGTACTCTCTCGATATTAGAAAAACATCGATGTTTTCATCGATACAAAATTGTCGATGTCTGATAAATATCATAAGAAAAAAATATCGATGTTTCGGGTCCGAGCCAACATATAAATAATAATAATGTCAGCCTATACTGCCCACTGCTGGACAAAGGCCTTCCCTCACAAATCGAGGTGAGAGAGATTAGGTCATACTCCACCACGCGGACCCACTGCGGATTGGTGGAGGCAGGTTTGTGGCCACCTGCTGTTGGAACTTATCAAGCCGCCTTTTAAGGCTTCCAACTCGGCTTAACGACTACCCCATTAAGAGGTAGCCGGGACCAACGGCTTAACGTGCCTTCCGAAGCACGGAGATGCTCGAATATGAAAATGCCACAAACGTTCACCCATCTCGGGCCGACCGAGTCGAACGCTGCTTAACCTTGGTAATCGGTAAGAATACCGCGGTCGCACAGCGCTACGAGCCAACATAAATAAAGCAAAAGCAAAAATTGAGCGTAAACCGAGTAAGTAAACTAAGTTCGCAATTTCGCGTTTATTTAATAGATTTTGTGGCTTTAATAGATTTGGTGACATTCTACAGCATAAAACAATTAGATTGTAAAATAAAAAAATAAATATTGAAATTTAATCCTTATTTAATTCAATGGTTAATATTTTAATCATATTTATTCAATAAATAATTTGAATAAGGAAATATCGATGTTCCGATATTATACTTATACCATCGATGTGTCGATATTATAGAAGACTTACTTAACATCGATGTCTAAAGCCCTAAACCACAAACCAAGGAACCTCCGCAAATTTACAAACCAGAAGGTAATAGCTATCTATCTATATCAGGCCGATCCCTTGCAGGGTAGGCAGAGAGTACATAGTTCCAGCCGGTCGTTTCCTTACAGACCTCTCTCTCTACTCTCAAAGTTCTCATACGCACTCGCTGGTTACGGAGATTCTTGACCTCCCCTACTGATAAAACACGGTCTATTTGGTCATGGTAAGATAGCCTAGGTCTTCCCCGGTGTCCCCCCGATGGCGGGATCTTCAGAGCGCGGCACAAGAGGGGCACCAGTGCGTTCCATACGGAGATC
This sequence comes from Phalera bucephala, assembly GCA_905147815.2. NCBI lineage: Eukaryota > Metazoa > Arthropoda > Insecta > Lepidoptera > Notodontidae > Phalera > Phalera bucephala. The sequence continues at coordinate 9,668,340 of LR990638.1, forward strand.
CCAGAGCCCCTCCAAGTAGAGATGAGTCGTATTTATTAGAACAGATCCAAAGAACAGGTATTTTACGAGAATAGGTGGCACCTAATCCAATTCTGGCAATACCTAATCCACCTAATATTCATATTCAATATAATCTAATGTTTAGCGCGCTCACTCACACCTGTTCCCGCGCTCTCTCACTCACTCATATGCTTATCGCTTTGCTATTCCGCTTACGTGTAAGGGAGCGAGACAGCGCTATACAACGCGTATTGATATAAAACAAATGTAAATATACTGAATTGAAATCTTGCAAACGCTAAACTTTTGCGGAATATTTAATATCGCAAGACTCAAAACTTCATACATTCGTAAGTTAACAGTTCTAAGCCTATAAAAAGTATGAAGGGAAGATACCAATTCATCACTAATATATCATTATATGATAAAATAGAAAACAAGTATTAGTTTATTCAACCAATTTCGTGCAGAAATATCTAAACTAATAAAAAAAAAAAAATTTTATTCCATTTTGAAACTTCCATTTTCTTAAAAGTGTTATTATGACTCAATATAACAAAACAATTTAACATTAAATTAATTCAAATATCGATAATTCGATATCAGGATTTGATACGGAATAGGCGGATTGAGATCACTAAGTGACGGTATGTGTATCAGATCATTGAGATTAGGTGGAATAGGTATTTGGATTAGGTATTTATGCAGACTAGGAACAGGTGTACTTAGTACCTGATTTACCTAATACAATCCATCTCTACCTCCAAGTGCTGATGTCGGCCACCCTGGGGTTGGAGCCACACAAAAAAAGGTCATCCCCGGTACCTACATTCTTCTGCTATTGCATAGTATATCTGTTTTGTCATTATTTCTTCCGTCATTCTTTTTATATGCCCGAACCTACTATTTATCTTTCATACCTACACGCTTTCTTTTACACTGTTGCGAATACGGTACGTCAGCTTAACTCCGCACATCTTCCGCAGAGCTCGCATTTCGACCGCATTAATCCTGCTTTCAAAACCGTACCTTTTTGCTAGGGAATTGAGTTCATAAGACTATCAGAGGATTTTCGGTTTATGACGCTATGATGCCTACGACGTCAGCTTCTTTTCACTCTGTGGAAAAGATATAACTGATGATAGCGGCATTTAGAAGGGCTACTTAGAGGCAGATGAGCGTGGTTGGAAATGTCGGTTGAATTTAAAAATTGTGACTCAAATGCCCTGTAGGTTTCAGCTCCCAACTTGGCCGACTTTAAAGATTTAAGAATATGTGCCAAATAAAAAAGTAGGAGCAATACGAATAGGCATCTGACCGAAATGAACAGGCTTTTGTAAGTATGATATTGTTGGTCGGCGCTAATTTTTAAATACTCGACTGCGAAGTCGCCACGCTGGCGCGGAGCACACCTCTAGTGCCAGTAAACAGTAGGCTTTGGTTACATCACCTGGGCTTTCGCTCCAGGACGACTTATATTACACCGTGTACGTCTGCGAACCAGTCTGCGTCTTCGGTGGCGCTCATTCGGATTGATCGCAGTGGCGTGGGCATGTGACCGCTGACGGGTTGACATATTTATACGTGACGAATTATTATCGCAACTGTTGTCTCTGGCGTCCATCCCGGCTATAATTAGCTATGATTCTGCACTAATGTACTTGTATTGGTGCATAACTACGCTTATAATGCACCACCTGTGCCGTAGATCGCTAATTAACGCGTTAATTAAGATACGCACATGTAGCCAATATTCTTATACCTTAATTGGGATATGGCGTTATTGGTGAAGTTAGAACCGATCTGCTCGTTTTTCGTGTGAATGATATACACTGTTGGGCGTGAGGCCTTTGCTTCAGCTGGCAAGAGGGCGACCGTGCAACCACTATACTCCAGTTAGAAGGGCAAGGGGACAAGTAGCTCAAGGGCGCTCAAGGAGGAACAGCCTAACCTTGGGCTAGCGCTATGGGGGAGGGCGAATACTGAGTGTCTCGCTGTGGTGCACTCTGCACCAGCCAGGTGTGTAGTCGGTGGCGACATAATGCGGCTAGTAGTGGTGTTGATAGCGATCATCAAGTTTCACCGCGGTCAGTCTGAGATGGATGATCGTCTGTAGCATTCCCTATTTCGGAGAGCCAGCTTCCTAATGTAGTAGTTGTTACATCAAATTGTGAGCCTTATGAGCGGCTTGATATGTTCAATAATAGGTGGCCACTAACCTGCCTCCACTGCACTGTCCGCGTGGTCAGTGATTGTATGTTCTTTGCGCGTGGTGGACTGGAGTAGGAATGATCTGTCAACTCGATTTGTGTGATCGCGATTCCGAGCAACTGAACGAATGTATCAAGCAATTTGTTCCAATTGGATCAACTGGTTGGTCCGTTGGTTATTTTCATATATACATTTTCTTCGCAACGAAACAATTGGTCGATTTTTTTATTTTATAAATATTTTTCTTTCCTGGTGTTGTTGGCTCGATGGGACTTAATAACTCCACCAAGTTAATCCGTTCCAGTTGGTTGGTGCAGTTCGTCGGAGTATAAACACTGGTTGGTAAATTCTTAAGGAATCAACTGGAATTTTAGCGAGGGAGAAATTCATATTTTTGTGTCTATGTCATTAAAAATCTTGTTCAAAATACCAGCCCATTATAACAGATTAAGAGACAGGATATTCTGCCTTTACTGCCTGTGGCCACGTGAGTATATGAACGTTTGCACTTTTATCATATCCTGGTACTTCAAATTGGAATTACATTCAAATTTTTTTTAAGTATTTTCTATCTATCTATCTATAACCTCACGCCAGATCCCTTGCGGGGTAGGCAGAGAGTACAGAGTTCCAACAGGTTCTTTCCTTACATACCTCTCTGGCTTCCTCGACTCTCATAGTTCGTCTCATACACGCTCGCCGGTTACGGAGACTCTTGACTTTTCCATCAGATAAGACTCGGTTTATTTGGTCGTGGTAAGATAGTCTAGGTCTTCCCCGGTACCTGCATCCTTCCACTTTCACATTGTATATCTGTTTTGTCATTCTTTCCTCTGGCATTCTTTCTATATGCCCGAACCAACGGAGCATGCCCTTTCTCATCTTTACACCGATACTATCTTTCATACCTACTCGCTGTCTTACTATGCTGTTGCTAATGCGGTCGGTCAGCTTCACTCCGCACATCTTCCGCAGAGCTCGCATTTCTACCGCATTTATCCTACTTTCATTCTCCTTCTTACATACCCAGCTCTCGCTACCATATAACAGCGTTGGGACAAGAACTCCGTTATGTATGGCCAGCTGCGCCTTATGGCTTAAGTGCCGGCTCCCGAGTAGCTTTCCCATCGCACCATTCACTCTGTTCCCTGCACTCACTCTTCTCTCTATGTCAGCGGTGTATTTCCCATCCTTACTGAAGGCGCATCCAAGATATACAAACTCATTCACTTGCTCCAGCACATCGTTACCAACCACAATCCTTACATTCGTTCTGGTTTCTTCCCTTTCAAAAACCATAATCCTGGTTTTCTTCACATTCAAGTGTAAGCCATTGATCATGCAGTCGTCTTTCATAACTGTGACTAGTGTTTGCAGATCAGTGGCTGTTGGCGCTATTAAAACCGCGTCATCTGCATAAAGTAGATGGTTTACCACTAAGTCACCCATTTGTACACCTTCATTCATCGCTTTCAGTCTTTGAAGACTTTTGTCCAGATATATTATAAACAGTCTAGCGGACAACACGCAACCCTGCTTGACGCCGATTTTAACGTCAAACCAGGGTGACCTGTTACCACCCACCCGTACGCATGCCTTGCAGTCCACATAAGTGGACTGGACGGCTCGCAACAGAGTGCCATCTATACCATACTCTGGCAAAATGTCCCAAAGTCTCTTTCGCACAACTCTGTCAAATGCCTTCTCCAGATCTACAAAACCGCAGAAAACCTTCCGGCCCACTGCCAGATGCTTCTCTACGATGTTGCGGAGTGAGAAGACTTGATCCGAACATCCTCTTCCAGACCTGAAACCCCCTTGTGCCTCGCACAACATTCCATCGGACTTCACGCGCATTCTCCGTTCAATAATTTTACCGTACACCTTGGCTGCCAAGCTGATCAAACTGATGGCTCTGTAATTGGCGCAGTCATATTGTGAACCCTTGCCTTTATACAAGGGTACTATGACTGCGCGGCGCCAATCTGTAGGGACTCTACCGGTCCTCCAGCAAAGGTTTGCAAGGGCCCGGAAAGCGTCCCGGACGCAAGTTCCACCATATTTGATCATCTCGGCAGATATCATGTCTACTCCCGCAGCTTTACCGTTTTTCATACTTCTTTTCGCCCATTCAACTTCTTCCATAGTGATGTCCTCCGTTGATTCTGGTGCCGCAATCTCGCCTTTAGGCACGTCTGCGGCATCAGCATCCGGGTCATCTCCATACATTTCTCCAAAATATTCACTCCACCGGTTTAGCACAGCTTGTGTGTCTGCAAGAATGTCACCATCTTTAGATTTTATCCTTTCCATTCTGGAGCCTGACGAATCACCTCGAGCCTTTCTCACCTTGCTCCAAAAGAGTTTGGTGTTGTTCTCGAAGTTCTTCGCCAGCCTCTCCTCCTCAATCATACTGGCTCTTTCACGCTTTTCTTTCACTAAAGTTTTAGTGGCATTCTTGCATTGCCGGTATATTTCTTTCCTCATCTCTGTCATACTGGCATTCAGGTTCAAAGAAGATACATAGTCCTGCCACGCTTTCTTCTTACTTTCTACGGAGCTTTGCAACTCCGCATCCCACCATGCATCACCTTTTGCTGTAATATGCTTCTTTGAGCAACCACATGCTTCTTTCGCGGATTCCACCAAACTCTCTTTCAGGCTATTCCAGCATTCATCTACATTTGAGTCCGAAGAGCCTGCTGTCAAAAGCTTGTCCCGGACTCTGTCTTCATACATTCTCCTCACACTCTCATCTTGCAACTTTTCAACCTTTAATCTTTCAAGGTCTCCGAAGGGGATACGCTCTCGCCAGTGCCTCCACTTCCTGAACAGACCACTAAACCGCGCAACTACGAGATAGTGGTCTGATTCCAGAGTGGGGCCTCTATACGCACGCGTATCTTGTAGTTTGCTTCGGAGACGGTTATCTACCAGGATCAGATCTATCATGCTTTTTTGTTCATTCCTTCTCCACGTATACATATGTAAGTAAGTATTTTATATGAACTAAAATCTCCTAGTTTGTTATGATGTCTTGGTACTTTGACCATGATTTTGTAAGAGTTTTGAATCCTATCATACTTTACAAATGGAATTACAAGTAGGATCTATATGATACACATGTGAACCGAATATAGGTATCGTTGTTATAGACAGAGACAGTATCAGTATCAGATATATAAAACATTCAAATAACAGTACTGGGACTTAAGCAAAAGGAAATCCAATGGTGCTCCGTATGAAATGGTATTTCATTGCCTTAATTATTAACTTCTTAAAAGCTGTCCGATCAACTGAAACAGATCAAAGAATTTTCTTTCTCAACGATAAATTTTCGGGAAAGATTAATAATCTGCTATGATCTTATGTTCTCCTAGTACCTACCGTACGCGCATTTAGTCATATATATTATTACGGCAAGAAAGCGAAGCAGCAATCAATATAAATAAATAGTTATATGGTTGAGTAAGAAAATTAGTTGATATCTTTCAATCAGTTGACTATTCCTATCGGACTAACCAAATAGTTAAACCGTTGAAAAGTCTGAATAGTTTCGGCGCAGATAACTGCATCAAAGTTGCCAATCGATTGCGCGCGCATAACTATCACTATTTTTTTTTAGAACTGCACGTCCGACGGCTGACTGTGCAGTCGGTTGTCAGTTCTGTTGGAGTTGTATCAACTGCACCCAAACTGCAATTTTGGAGCTGGCATGCAGTACAAATACAGCCAGTTTGTTTAGACCATTTTTTTTAAACGTAGCCCCACACATGGATTGATTCCTGTGTCGTGGGTGTATTTACAAACATGAAAATTCACATACACAAATACCCAGATCGAGAAAAATAATTGTGGGTCACACAAAGATTTGTCCCGTGCGGGATTCGAACCCGCGACTATTAGACACAGTGGGCGGGGCGGCTTAAGCTCTTAACCCCTACGCTAAATTGTCGGAACTAGGATAATATTCAGTGTGTGTGCATGCGTGCGCGTGCGTGTGTGAGCGTGCGTGCGTGCGTGTGCATACGCGTGTGTGTGTGAGAATGGTCTACGCTGTTGGCCGCGGGGCCTTTACAGCTTCACGGAACAAGAATAATATTCAGTACTGGGCATTATTCAATAAGATCAATCAATTCAAAATTATAAATTAATCTTCTCTAATCCGAAATAACGTCGTCAAACGCCTCAGTCCCTCCGGTGAACATGGGCGCTGTAGAGTACTCGAAACGTTGGGAACTGATAAACCAATCCATTCCGATCTCGGTCTCGGCTTTATTAAAAAGGCGACAACCCGATATTTTGCGAACGCGTCCAATCATAGTAATCCGCTAATCGAATCCACCGCCGACTACGAACCCAACTCCCCTCCTATCAACCGCTACCGCCATCCGCGGCATGTTCTGACCGACCCTCCCGATGCCCTTACATCCCTTCTTTCGCATACAGATACCGCACAAAGGATCAGACACCAACCTCGCCGGCGAGGTCGAAGAATCCCTTGCCCGCCGGCCGGTGCAGAGCACCACGGCGAGACACCTAGTATACGCCCTCCCCCATAGCGACTGCCCAAGCTGAGGCCGTTCCTCCTTGAGCTAGTTGCCCCCTTGCCCTTCTGGCTCGAGCGTAGTGGTTGCACGCTCGCTCTCTTGTCCGGTGAAGCTGTAAAGGCCCCGCAGCCAAATGTGTAGATCATTCACACACACACAGACACACACTCTGATAAACCAAAAATAAACTAATTTCAATCGCAATTCAATGTTTCCACATTAATTTTTTTACCTAACTGATCATATTTGTCCATGCCGCCCGGGCATCCGCGCTAAGCCGGGGCGGGTAGCTCTTTACTAATAAATAAAACAAAACTTTACTTATAAATAAGACTGCCTCGTTGGTCTAGTGGCAAAGCGCATCGCTTGGTGATCACGAGGTCCTGGGTTTAAATCCTAGGTAGGAATAAACTTCCCAGTATAAGTCTGGAGTCTGAAATTGTGCCCGGTATATGTCAATAGACTCGCCCCCTATTACATGGGACCCAACATCTTCGGCGAAACGTGGGTGTACTCAGTACACCTCTCCCACCCCCGCTTGGGGAATATAGGCGTGACGGTGTCTCTTGATGACAGCGTCTGTTCCAATTTTGGCCGCGGGCCCAAAGATCCTTGTGAGACTGTATTAGGGATAGAACCTCTCTATACAAGGTGTAACATAATGAACCCAAGACCTGAAAGTAGTTTGTTCTAAATTAAAAAAAGTTTGTTGTAACTGAATTGATTCCAACAACATTTGCTGTTAGCCCTTCAGAGCGCTATAACAAACTAGTTATTCTGAATTCAAAGCAATACGGAGATTTCAAATGCATTTTTAAAACATATTTGCCTAGACGCACACATTCACATACAAATTTCATTGTTAATTGGGGTATAAAAGTAAGTATTGTACTTAAAAAAGGGGTGAAAAACTTGGAATTGAATGGAATTTGGAAATTTGATTTTCGTATGAATTTATGAAGCAAGTATCTAATTGGGGTGTCTGAGGTCTTGCGTTATTTACGATACACCTTGTATATTGTCTACCAATGGAACGATTGCAAGCTAATTCTAAATAAAACAAAATCACAAATGTTTCAACATTTTACTTAATAATATCAGCCTATGCTGCCCACTGCTGGACAAAGGCCTTCTCTCACAAATCGGGGTGAGAGAGATTAGGTCATACTCCACCACGCGGACCCAATGCGGATTGGTGGAGGCAGGTTTGTGGCCACCTGCTGTTGGAATTTATCAAACCGCCTTTAAGGCTTCCAACTCGGCTTAACGACTACCACATTAAGTGGCAGCCGGGACCAACGGCTTAACGTGCCTTCCGAAGCACGGATACGCTCGAATATGAAAATGACACAAACGGTCACCCATCTCGGGCCGACCGAGTCGAACGCTGCTTAACCTTGGTAATCGGTAAGAACACCGAGGTCGCACAGCGCTACGAGCGCCTCATTTTACTTAATACTTTACAATAAAAAATTCTGTTTTATGCATGGAACAATAGATTTCTATGTGTTTGTCTATGCCGTCACATGTTATACCGCATTTTGTAAGAACCAAGTAAGAGTCATATTTTCCAGGGAAATATTTCAACAGGTAAGTACGCTCAGTGTTACTAGCGGTAGTTGATACACTTGCCTAAAGTATTTTATCAAGCTCATGGTGTTGAAGCCGCTGTCACAAGCGACAACATCTTTTCTAAGCATTTTCTAAACGATGCATCATGTGTCAAGGTGACATATGTCAAAGGAAAAAATAGGCGAGAACCCGTTAACGACGCAACAACGGCGCTTCATATATTCAAATTGTTCTTCTAAAAATACGCTTACATACTTGTATTAGATTACCTAAATGTATTTTTGTCACCAAGTATACGAAAACTAAAGAAAAGATCGGAGTTTTATTGAGCATCAGTGTCTGAATAGACACATGGATATATTAAAATGGATTGAAAACTCTGCGAAAAAGACGTGACGACATATATACTCATTTAAGAGTCTACCTACGTCTCATTCTAAGTAGGGTAGCCAAACATTGATAGGATTATGGACTTGTTGACTTTAACTTATAATTCTCCTGCACTGTTTATTGCCATATCTTTCCACGCGTATACCACATCTTAAATTAGTAGACAAAGTTTTTTTTTAATAAATTGCCCATTTTCTTGCTGACTGTACACTTTTTTCAGAATCTGTAAATTCAGCTCCAAATATCGCAAAAATAAGATAGGTAGCTGCCCTTACAGTCCCATCTTAATCCATTCTGAATATAAAGACGAATTGAGAACCTTGTTCGTTTTCAACTCGGTAATAAATGGTTTACAGCGTATTTAAACCATATCATAAATAGGTATAGTCCGTATTAGTTCTACCTTATGGTGACCATATTGCATCGTAATGGGTGCGAGCGTGACATCAGGCTCCAGGTTATTATTCTCACTAATCATGGTTTCAGAGTTGTTTAAATCATAGAAAATTTAATGTTGGGTCTGTGAGTAAGAGTTTATTTTCTTTATCCATTATAATATATCCATATCCATGATCAAGCTGCACCATAAAAGTGTCATATTATTCTAATAAAAAAATTTGGGTAAATTTCATAGCGAATGGCAACTCTGCAACTGGCAATAAATGACACTTCTTTTGATGACAGTAAACATTTGTAACATTGCGCTGCGCCGCGCTCTTGCGTCGAAGTCAGTTCACTGCGCGGGATGTGTTAACTCACTTCTTCAAAATGTGTTGGCGCACAGCGCAGGACCGGGAAATTTCGAAAAGTGTAGAATTGCCCGTCGAATACATTAAAATGAATCGAACACTTGTGGTATGTTCGCTTCGCTGCTCACTCGGCGCGTACCATTTGGTTGCGCCATGGCGCAATTTCGAGTTAACGCAATAAGCCGGCGCAGCAAACTGCGCTTGAGTTACTGAGTTAACTCAAAAAATTTAGCCGAGTTACCCCATGTCTAGATGACAGCGTTTGTTCCGCGGGCCCAACCATTCTTGTGGGCTTGTATTAAGGATAGAACCTCTCTATATATAGAGAGGTTCTATCCTCTAGAGGTTCTATAGAGAGGTTATATCTCCATTGGTAGACATTACCTATAGGTAATGTCTACCAATGGAACGATTCAGGCCGATTGTAAATAAAACAAAATCACAAATGTTTCAACATTTTTAATCTATGCTGGATATTTTTCAGCCTATCCTCGTTGGAGAGCAATTTTCTCTTTTTCTCATCCTTTTCTTTCGCTGCGTACATAAGAACCCTCTGCACCACCTGAATCTCGAAACACAGCACCCCACAACGCTGGCAAGGGAACCGTTTACCCAACTGACAGAGTGACCCAACACAGACATACTGTTTCAAAGGCGTACTTTTACAGAACGAGAAACATAAATCACAAAGATTGATGACTTTATAATTCTTTTTGTATGGTACCTTACAATCAAAATTCTCAGCTTTATACATGGAACAATAGATTTTGATGTGTTTGTCTATATCGTCACATGTGATACCGCATTTTTTGCATTTTGTTAGAATCGGGTTCGGTTTTTGTTGTTGGGAGCAATCGAGGAGGTGTTTCCGAAAGTCTAAAATGTCGCCTTTGATAAATGTATTGCATTTTCTACATCTTGTTATTATACAGTTCTTCAGAGATATGTGTTGCGTTTCGTGGATTATTGCTTCGTACCTAAAATCAAAATGAAATTAGACAGTAAAATCATGCCGTAAATCGAGTCGTGATAAAGTTTGTCAAACTATCGATGTTACAATTTAGATAAAAAAAAAATCCGCCCAGTGCCCCGATACAGCCATACCCTATTTTTTAAGGGCGGACGGCGCTCTCGGTTTTGTGTGCGTGTGCATGATCTACGCTGTTGGCCGCGGGGCCTTTACAGTTTCACCGGACAAGAGGGCGAGCGTGCAACCACTACGCTCGAGCCAGAAGGGCAAGGGGGGCAACTTGCTCAAGGGCGCTTCAAGGAGGACCGGTCTCGGCTTGGGCAGTCGCTATGGGAGAGGGTGTATACTAGGTGTCTCGCCGTGGTGCTCTGCACCGGCCGGCGGGCAAGGGATTCTTCGACCTCGCCGGCGAGGTCGGTGTCTGATCCTGTGTGCGGTATCTGTATCCGAATGTAGGGATGTAAGAGCATCGGGAGGGTCGGTGAGAACATGCCGCGGACGGCGGTAGCGGCTGATATTGGGGGGGAGTTAGGTTTGTAGACGGCGGCGAACGCACATATCAATTGCCCCGTCCCAGTGTACGATAGGTTAATATGATATTAAACAAAATGAGTAAACTCACCTATTAGGGAATGTCTTGCAACACTTCTTGCATCTAAACACGCCTGGTCTCATCAGCTCATCAAAACTAACACAATCGAAATATTCTTCATTAGACAGCCCACACCATGGGGCTTTGAACATCTCTATATTAACTTTACATTCCGTTGTCAAATCCGTTAACAAAGGATCATCCTCCATCAGATCCTCCTCGAATAACAAACGGTTTTTCAATTTAGTATCGTTGTTTTTAATCTTCTGCTTTGTAATTTTAGAATCATTTTTTTCAATTTGCGAACCTTGGTTTCCAATTAGCGAACTATGTTGTCCAATTTGAGCATTATGGATTCCAATTAGAGAATCACGCTTTCCAATTTGAGAATCCAGTTTTCCAATTTGAGAATCCTGTTTCCCAATTTGAGAACTATGTTTATTATTTAAAGATTCCGTTTTGGAATTATTCCTGATGACACTGGAAGGATTAAATACGGCTATACTTCTATTCGTTTTGTTAATTTCTTCTTGTGTTGTTTTGACTAGAATCATTTGTGGTGCTCGCCTTGTGATGTCATGTTTGATAACTATATGGTGGTTAAGAGATGTTTGTGATGTAAAATGGAAGAGGCATTCACGGCATTGGTATACGTTCTGCTTTATCAAAGGTATTATTATGTGTCTTGCATTGTGGATGAAACTTGAATACCTGGAAATTGAAAAATTGGACGCTAAATTATGGCTGAGATAGTAATTTATTGAAAGAAAGAAAGAAGAAGTAACAAAAAAATTTCATGTCACAGCATGAGAGACATGATATTTATCTTATATGACACATACATATCAGCAGTTTTTAACCATACGATGACAAAATGTACAAAGGATTAACATTGTTTCAAAAAATACAAATATACATGATTAAAAAAACACAGAAAAGGAACACAACAATACACATGATTATGTGTCTCACGGCTGAGCCAAATAGGTATCCAGATCAGCTTAATATCAGGCACAAGTGCGAGTGCGCTTATTTTCATCTGGACCCTCCAGTCTCCACAGATGTCAATACAGCGTTGCTACAACGGTTTTCGTCGCTATCACTAAGGTTAAAGAGCATTTGGCTCATCTGTCTGAGACCAGCGTGTGTTTGAATGATCTACGCTGTTGCGTGGTTCACAAGGCCTTTACAGCTTCACCGAATAAGGTCTGAGACCAAGCCCCAAGTCCGCTATGGCAATTTTAATAAAAATGTTAATCATTGACATCATAATTGTTAGTTTTGACAGTTTTCAGTCGTCTCAATCAATCAATCAGCCTATCGCAGTCTACTGCTGCGCATAGGCCTCTCCTAACACGCGCCATTGCAAACAGTCCTCCGCTTTTCGCATCCAGTCTGTCCCAGCGACCTTATTGAGGTCGTCGGTCCGTCTAGCTGGGGGCCGTCCTACCTTACGCTTACCAAGTCGCGGTCTCCACTCTAGGACACGTTTGCTCCATCGGCCGTCGGTCCTTCTGCAGATGTGACCAGCCCATTGCCACTTTAGCTTACTGAGTTTGCGAGCTATGTCGGTAACTTTGGTTCTTTGTCGGATTACCTCGTTACGAATTTTATCCTTCAAAGAGACGCCGAGAATAGCTCGCTCCATAGCCCGCTGTGCGACTTTAAATTTGTGGACTAGTCCCACTGTGAGGTAATTCGATCGATTCAGTCGTCTAATTCGATGATTTCCAATTCTTATGGTACCTATCAATTATTCTTATGGTTTTCCATAGTCGTAGGTACAGTTCAATAAAATTGCAGACTTTTGGCACAGTTGTAATGGAACGATTTTTGTAGCATGTCAGAATTACAAAACGCGTAACAAATGCCTGTACCTAAACTAGATTTATTTAGACATAGTTGTGTGAACATTGTCACAACTAATTTTTAATATATTGCCTCAGCAGATAGTAGAAATACCCTATAACAAGTTTTGTGTTGATCTGCGTAAGTGGTTGCTATCAGAAAGAATCTATTCAATCAACGAATTGTTGGAAAAACAATAATGTCGATACCTACCATTATAGGAATGCATTGTAACAAGTTGCTTTAAAAATTATTAACATTTATATGAATTAATTAATATTTGCATGCTATTACAAGATGGCGAAATGTGTATCTCATATACTGAGTTCTTAGATTTACGCGAATATTACACATGAAATAAAACTATTTTACGGATTTTATCGCGGTTTATTTTTGATATTTAGTTCCCGACGTTTCGAGTGCTTTGCAGCACCCATGGTCACGGGAGGGACTGAGGTGTTAAACTTATTAATTTATTTTTTTGGTCCGATCTACGCAGAATGAGCACACGGTGTCTTGCAGTGTTATGCTTGGTTTTGGATTTGATTATATTAATTACCGTATCCCAAGTCGGGAACTAAAAATCAAAAATAAACCGCGATAAAATCCGCAAAATAGTTTTGTTTCATGTGTATCTCATATTAAAAAACCTACCATCTTTGTATTGTGCCACATTTTAAGCAAATAAAAATTATTATTATTATAGCAGGCTTGGGGCACAATCCCCATTGTGGCATTTTCATATTTATATTGTCTGTGCTTCGGAAGCCATGTTGAGCCGTTGGTCTCAGTAACCAATTATTGTGGTACTTGTTAAGTCAAGTTGGAAGCCTGAAGGTGGAATTGATTGAAATGTAAATCTTAGATAGCAAACATTGGATTAGGAACGATTTAATTTATTATTAATTTCGGGAGGATGGAGTGCTTGTCCCAACGCTGTTTATGGCAGTGAGAGTTGGGTATGTAAGAAGGAGAACGAAAGCAGGATAAATGCGATCGAAATGCGAGCTCTGCGGAAGATGTGCGGAGTCACGCTGACCGACCGTATTCGCAACAGCGTAGTAAGAAAGCGAGTAGGTATGAAAGATATAACGAGTAGTAAGAAAGCGAGTAGGTATATCGATAGTATCGGTGTAAAGATGAAAAAGGGTATGCTCCGTTGGTTCGGGCATATAGAAAGAATGCCAGAAGAAAGAATGACAAAACAGATATACAATGCGAAAGTGGAAGGATATAGGTACCGGGGAAGACCTAGACTATCTTACCATGACCAAATAGACCGTGTCTTATCTGAAGGGCAAGTCAAGAGTCTCCGTAACCGGCGAGTGTGTATGAGACGAACTATGAGAGTGGAGGAAGCCAGAGAGGTATGTAAGGAAAGAACCTGTTGGAATTCTGTACTCTCTGCGTACCCCGCGAGGGAGCTGGCGTGATGATATAGATAGATTAATTTCAGGCATTAACAAGTTCCAACAATAAGTGGCCACAAAGTGCCTCCAGCAATATGGGACTGGGTTAGCGTGGTGGAGTATACCCTATTCTCTTTCACCTCAATCAGTGAGGGAAGGTTTTTGTCATTCAAATACCATCCACATGTCATTGACATTAAAGGGTTCCAAGTGCCTCTGTGATAATGGTTCTAATGTATGGTATTTCCTGGAGCCTTCCTACCATATCTCCCCATACGAAAGCTACCGTGCCGTGAGAGATTTCCTCGTCCGGAGAAGCTGTAAAGGCCCCGCAGCCAACAGCGTAGTCATTCACACACACACACGAAAGTAAGTTTTTTTTTTTAAATAGGCCCACGTTATTAATTATTCCGGTGGCGTGGGTGAGAAATATGAATTTTTCATACATTAACATCCAGACCGATAAAAATATTTGTAAGTCACTTAAAAATTTGTCCCGACCGGGGATCGAACCCGCGACTCCTCGATCCAGTGGGCGGAGCGGCTTAAGCTATTAACCACTGGATCAAGCCGTCCATTTATTTTAATCCTACTAATATTATAAACTAGTTTCTGTCCGCGACTTCGCCCGCATTGACTTTAGACCGAAACCTAACATTTTTCCGAAATAAAATGTATCCTGAATTATCAGGTAATAAACAATCTGTGTGCCAAATTTCATCCAAATCAGTTCTGCCTTGGATGTTACATATATCCAAACATAGAAATTTTCATATATATAACATAAGCAGGATGTGAAGATTGTGTGTTAAATGTTTGTTGCTAAATTCCCTAGGGGATTGGTTCAGGAAGTGGCGTGAAACCGGACAAGAGCGCTGCGGTGTTCTTCTCCAGAGGTGCCACCACGCGCCCCTCCCTGCGCCACCCTAGAAGTAATCTCGGTCAAGTGACCATGTTCGACCGACCCATTCCCTGGGTCAAAGAGGTCAAATATCTAGGGGTCACCCTAAACAATACCATGACCTTCGGCCCGCACATCAAGCGAGTCCGTCACCGAGCATCCTTTGTGCTCGGTCGTCTCTATCTGCTAATCTGCAAGCGGAGTAAAATGTCCCTTAGGAATAAGAACAAAACTTGCGTACGACCCGTCATGACTTAACGTGTGCGGGGTTCGGGCACTCGGCCCCCTCTCACATTTATAAACTCCAAGCAGTTCAAAACCGCTTCCTCCGTAAAGCCGTAGGAGCCCCATGGTTTTTACGGAATGTCGACCTCCACTCCGATCTTGGTCTCGAACCTATTCGCGCCTATATTAAAAAGGCGACAACTCCACACTTCGCGAACGCATCTACCCATGCGAATCCGTTAATTGTAGCCGCCGCCGACTACGTTCCCCCCGACCCCTGCCGCCCCCGCCGGCCGCGACATGTTCTCACCGATCCCCCCGATGCTTTGTCATCCCTTCTTTCCGCTCCGAATACGGGCGACGTCGATGACGAAGTCGTAGATCCCCTCCCATAGCCGGCGGTTGACCGGTGCACTTAGTAGTGCACCCCCTCACCCCGCAGCGACTGTCCCAACCGAAGCAGCCTCTTCAAGGCGCCCTCGAGTATGTCGCCTCTTGCCCTTCTGGCTCGAGCGTAGTGGTTGCACGCTCGCCCTTAAGTCCGGTAAAGCTGTACATCACTCACACACACACACACAATCACGTAATAACGGCTGAACGGATTTGGATAAAATTTGGCCGACAGATATTTTATTACCTGGATTAACACATAGGATACTTATAATCCTGGAAAAATGTTAGATTCCTGTCTAAAGTCCACACGGACGATGTCACGGGCAGAAACTAGTGTTGTATAAGTCTGACATATCTCTATATTCCCCACAGACCTATGAACGAAAATTCGTTCATTTTTATTAAATGGATTCCCAACATTATTAAGCTTATTTTTAGTTACTACATCAGATTAGTTCATAAAATTAGCCACGTAATGATAAACTGATTATATGTTAATCATCATCATTTAACCAGAGATGGGCAAAATGTAATCAGATTAATGATTACAATTGCATTTTGTAATAAATAATAATAAATAATATCAGCCTATACTGCCCACTGCTGGACAAAGGCCTTCTCTCACAAATCGGGGTGAGAGAGATTAGGTCACACTCCACCACGCGGACCCAGTGCGGATTGGTGGAGGCAGGTTTGTGGCCACCTGCTGATGGAACTTATCAAGCCGCCTTTAAGGCTTCCAATTCGGCTTAACGACTACCACATTAAGTGGTACCCGGGACCAACGGCTTAACGTGCCTTCCGAAGCACGGAGACGCTCGAATATGAAAATGCCACATACGGTCACCCATCTCGGTCCGACCGAGTCGAACGCTGCTTAACCTTGGTAATCGGTGAGAACACTGCGGTCGCACAGCGCTACGAGCGCCTCCTTAATTTTGTAATATTCAATCATTATTCAAGATTAAAGGTGTAATTGTAAACGCTGAAGATTACAAAATGTTATTGTTATCGTTAATTATTAATACACCACCACGCCTATATTCCCCGAGCAGGGGTGGTTAATCATTAATCTGATCACACACACCTATATATACTTATCCACTACTGAACATAGGCCTCCCCAATCCCTCTCCAACGCAACCGCCCTGATGCCACCTGCATCCAACAACTTTCTGTGATCTTCACCGTACGTCAACTTGCCAATACGTAATTTTATGTTTGTACTTACTTATTTTTGGAAATTCTCTCGCAAAATTCACATTTTTCCAAAGTGTATTGCCATAGATCTTGGTATGGCGTAGTGTTGTCTCTACGAATGACGTTTCCATTCATTTTTATACAACTCAGAGGTAGTTCGTCATCATCATCTTGGCATCTGGAATTATTGTTCTTCATTTTTACTGAAACCAAAAAATTAAAAACTATATTAGTATGCTACTTCCTTGGTCTATAATCTGTCGGTTTCGGTATTATAATAAAGTTAAACAATGAAAGCTCTTAAAGTATGAAAATTTCGAAATGATTAGAAATAGCTAATTTTTTTAAATAAAATATTGCTTTTTTTAATATCTATTTTAAAAGGACAAAGTGATCTGAAAACATTTAGTTAATTATCATTCTATCTATATCATCACGCCAGATCCCTTGCGGGGTAGGCATACCGTAGTCCCAATAGGTTCTTACATACTCCCTGGCTTCCTCCACTCTCAAAGTTCGTCTTTTTAGTTAACTAAATGTAAATCATCGGATCGGACTAGGAAGCCCTGCTAATGCATAATAGAGGTGGTGAAGCGGGGTCGAATCGAAACCCAGCAGTTGGTGTGGTCCGTTACTTGACATACTTTCGCGCTTTAAAAGTCGATTTCCGTTGTAACCGACTTCAAAAAGGAGGAGGGTTCTATGCTTGTCTGTATTTATAATTTTTATTATGTATGCTTACCGATATTTCCGTCAATTGTGGACCCATTTTGATGATTCTTTTTGCATTGGGTTCAGTATTGCTTCAAGGAGACCCATTTAAATTTCATTGGTATTGAACCTTGGACTTTGAAGATACACCAGGGAACTCCTTAACATTAAACAATACAATTGTGTAGATTGAGGTATTATGGGTATTACGTCAATCCCATAGGTACCCTATTACAAGACTCAGCAGAATATTAACAGACTTCAAAAAAGCAGGAGTTTTTTGTAACTTTTTTGCTTATAAACCGACTTTGATGGTACTGTATATCTCTGAGGTGGTTCTATTTTAATTTTATCGAAAATTGCCCTTGGATACCAGGGGACTCCTTAACAGCAAACATGAATATTGTATTAATCTTGTAGGTCCCTTACTTTAGAACTAAGTAGAATAATATGATACAGGTCCAAAATAAAGGGATCTGGCGTGAGGTTATAGATAGATAGATAGATAGGTCCAAAATAAATAATAATAATATTAGCCCGGTTAAGAAACTGCAAGAAACCCACGGTTGGGCACGGGCCTCCTCTCGAACTGAGAGGGCTTAGGCCATAGTTCAAAATATTTATAAATAATTCACTCCTCACTTAAAAATGTAATTAATTTAACAAGTTTAAGTGAGGAGTGAGGAGAAATTTTACTTTATAAAACTTTTAAATAAGGAAAACCCTTCTAAAGCAAAATATAAATATTTGAAGTCAAATAACCAAGTGCCTGCACCAACTGGCACCAACCAACTTTAGAAAGCAAAATTAAATATTTATATTTTGCTTTCTAAAGTCGGTTTTCCTATTGTTTAAAAGCTAAGCTTTTGAAATTTATTTATTTATTCACAAATTTATTTATTCACTTTCTTCCCTCTAATATGGTCGAGGGAGGTGATTGCTGCTCAAGTAGTCGTACTCGTGACCGGGTGGTGCTTGTGGAGACTACTCCACCCAGAATCCTCTAGCTTTTCATTAAAGCATATATTTAAAAATAGTCTTATATCTCAGTCATAAGGCATCACACTGGAGCTGCATTAATGATTTAGTATACTATAAAAATGTATGTATCTATACAAACAATGATAAAAAAAAAAGAATTTATTTGACGGACGATTTAGCGCAGTGGTTAAGAGCTTAAGCCGCTCCGCCCACTGCGTCGAATAGTCGCGGGCTCGATTCCCGCACGGGACATATCTTTGTGTGATCCACAGTTATTTGTTCCGGTCTGGGTATTTGTATGTGTATTTGAATTTTCATGTTTGTAAACGCACCTACGACACAGGAATAAATCCTAGTGTAGGGCTACGTTATTAAAAAAGAAAAAAGAATTAAACAAAAAGACAAGCCCGCTGAGATTCTCGCCGGATCTTCTCAGTGGAGGCCGCGTTCCGATCCGGTGGTAGATTAGTAAATATGACACTTTGTAAACCCCCCCTCAGGGTTTATGCAAAATAAACGATTTAAGTTTTGAGTTTGTTAAGTTCATTATTCTATCGAAAAATTTATACTCAATCCAGTGTCTGGAATTGTATCTAATATGATAGCAATAGTTTTCTCTTGTTACACAGGGATTTATGGTGTGATATTATATGTACGCATTACACCTCTGCCCACCTTGGCCGCGGGGCCTTTATAGCTTACCGGACAAGAGGGTTTGCGTGCAACCACTCGATTTGAACCAGAAGGGCAAGGGGGCAACTAGCTCAAGGGCGCCTCAAGCAGAAACGGCCTCGGCTTGGGCAGTCGCTATGGGGAGGGCATATTCTAAGTGTCTTGCCGTGGTGCTCTGCACCAGCCGACGGGCAAGGGATTTTTTAACCTCGCCGGCGAGGTCGGTGTCTGATCCTGTGCGCGGTATCTGTACCCGAAAGAAAGAATGTAAGGGCACTGGGAGGGTCAGTGAGAAAATGCCGCAAACGGCAGTAGCGGTTAATGGGAGGGGAATGGTGAGTGCAAGTTAAAGGGTCTTGCTTTAATTTGTATTATACTCTTTCTGTATTTATACTTAAGCTATTGAAGCACTAACACGTTATGGGTGTATGGCAATGATGTTGTGAAACTGAATGAAATCAAACTGAATTTATAGAAATTGATCAAACGGAACACTTTAGATAGAGAGTCTGGTTTTGGTTGGTTGGTTTTTCCATTTTGTATGTGTGATCTCATAGGTTGTATAGCCTGCGCTGCCACGGATGGCGCAATTAAATTGACCACTCATTAGGCCGCACAAAGATACCATCTACATGAAAAGAAGCCCTATAATCATGTTATGGAGTTGAACCACTATTAAATTTGGCTATTGATATAAAAAGGAGAGAGCCAAGGTATCATATCATATCTGCCTATATCACCCACTGCTGGGAAGAGGCCTTCTCTCATGAATTGAGTTGAGAGAGATAAGGTTATACTCTACCATACAGACCCAGTGCGGTGCGGTGAATATAAAAAAATCCACAAACGGTCACCCATCTCGGGCCAACCGTGTCGAACGCTGCTTAACCTTGGTGATCGGTAAGAACACCGCGGTCGTACAGCGATACGAGCGACTTCAAGATAGCACACACATACACACAATCCTTCCCCGAAGCTTCTTCGCGAGGCCTGTATAACACGTGTACTATATAAGTGTACATCCGCCACGATAACAATGTAATTGGTAGACAAAACCAAATAACCGTATTATAAAATCCGATACGAATAAAACCAACAACGGAAGACGTTATGGCAGGATTAATAAACACAGACGTACCTTGTTATAATATTGCTGATAATTAATTAATTTATATTTGCGTAGTAGGTATCCATTCCGTACCGATAATTAACCTGAATTATATATTTCATTCCCATTTTTGGGTAAACGTATTTTTCATTTTTTTTATAACTGTCATTTCTAATCAATGATTTTCGAACGACACGTTTTTCAGCCACGTTTGAAAAGTTAGTAAATATAACATAGATTTATTAATTCTTAAATATTTAAAATATTTATGAATTAACAAACCCATTGATATTCACATGATAAGTAAATATTTTAAGTAAAAACAATTATATATAAAACGAAGTTTTTGGAGTTTTGGCGGGAAGTCGAAGAGTGATGTTGTCAATTTGTTTTAATTTGCAAAACTTGTGTTATTTGGACTAATAATGTGTAATGTTGGTGGAATATTAACCATTATGTGTTCTTATATGTGCATGAGTGAAGGTAATTGTAACAAAGTGATAAAACGTGCCTTTTCGACTTCCCTCAAAACGGCCGTTGCAATTGGTATGTAAAGTATCCACCGCTTTACTATCCATACACTATACTTCATTAATTTCATTATCATCGTTGTCATCAAATTCCATCGGGGAGTCGAATCAATTTATACAAACACGATTATATATCTCACTGGACACTGGCAAAATACACTTAAAATTAGTGTGAAGCCATAACTTGAAGAAGAAGAAGAAGAAGAACGAAGTTTTTTTTACAGCATTTTCTTGAGATTGACGGGTTGACGTGTAGCATTTTGACATATGACAACGTTTCGACGTTTTGATAATCTGTGTAAATTAATATCGATAAACATTGCATTATATATATTTTGTTTTGGGGTTTTTAATTATTTATACTTTATAAATAAACATCTAATAAACATTTTCATTTTAAGGAAATATAAGTTCCACAAATGGTATGGTTCATACGATTTCTTTGTACTCTAACTAGATACTTATTATTAGTTATATTGAAATACCGTAAATACAATCTTATCTCTGTAAGTAAATTAAACATTTGTGTTACAGGAATTAAAAACATTTGCGGAAGATGATTTCGATCCGAAGAAATGGATCAATAAGGCTTGGAGCTCCACCGGCAACCAGGAGAAAGAAGTAAGAAAACATATTTCATTATGACCGTCATCTTATGATAATTATGTGATCAGTTAAATATTCATCTTAGGCACTAGGCCTTGTAGGACTATTACGAGGGTCTGGCTTCGAATCCTAGGTTTGACAAAGTGTATTTTTTATACATATTGGATAGGAGGGGAGTTAGGCTCATAGTCGCTTGAGGAATATAGGCGTGACGGGGTTTATTTTATTCTCTATTCATTTTTTTCTAAATTTTCTACATAGGTTTGTACCTGTTTGTAAAATGTTATATTATATGTACAATGTTGTATTATATAAAATTATAAGTATGCGATCCAGCTACAGTGTGAAG
This sequence comes from Phalera bucephala, assembly GCA_905147815.2. NCBI lineage: Eukaryota > Metazoa > Arthropoda > Insecta > Lepidoptera > Notodontidae > Phalera > Phalera bucephala. The sequence continues at coordinate 9,690,307 of LR990638.1, forward strand.
CCTTAGGATAGAGATGTAAGACTTATGTTAATATTGTTAAAGAATTAAAATCAAAATGATCCTTGGTGGACCAGTTTCCACAAGAAGCACCCATTCACGGGTATGACTACTTGAGCAGCCATATAGGCAGAAGTGACCTCAACAGTCACTGAAGACTGAA